>VDFB02024586.1:0-36612 GCA_007258455.2 Sequoia sempervirens | reverse complement strand
GTAGAAGTTAGACAATTATTTTTAGCTTAATCCCATGCCTAAAGAAGAAGCCATCAAGAACATTGCTATGTAGTTGGATGGCATATCACATGAGTGGTGGCACCATTCAATGGTCACCATGGGACATGATCAAATTACTTCATATGTAGAGTTTACAGAGAGACTGATAGAGCAGTTTGACAGGAAGGACCTAGAGTTGTACTTTAAGGAGCTTGCATAGCTCAAGCAGTGGGGGCCTTTGGAGAATTATATTTTAGAGTTTCAGAAGCTTGTAGTATTGGTGATGGATGTATCTGAGCATAGATTTTTGGTGTTGTTTATGGATGGATTGGAAAATCCTTTGAGAGGCTAGATTAAAGCTTTGAATCCACCCTCACTTTAGGAGGCTATTAAGAAAGCAAGGGACATGGACTCTTAACGATAAGGATAACCACCTTTTCATAAGGATAACCACCAACCGTGGGAAGAAGCTAAGAAGCTAGATAGTGACACACTTAACGAGCTCAGGAAAAAGAAGTTATACTTTCATTGTAGAGAGCCTTACAATTTATCCCATAGGTTTCCTCTTAAGGCTAAGGCCAAGCAAATGGATTATTTCTTAGCGGAGGAGTCAGTAGGAGAGGATTCAGGGAAATCTTCCAATTCAGAGGATAGTGATGATGGGAATTCTTCATATGAGGGGGAAAAAAGTGATTGCACCATTGCACAATTGTCCAACATATAGAGAGTAGTCACTTTCAAAGTGAGAGGGATGTTGTATGGGAAATGATTTATTGCACTTATCGATACCGGGGCGACACACAACTTCATTGATGAGAAGTTTGTTGCTCGCAGAGGCTTACCGATAGAAGAGCATGAGGGTTTTAGGGTTATGGTGGTAGATGGGTTTAAGAACTCTTGCATGCAAAAGATATCTAAGTTGCATCTATGTTTAGGAGACTATGAGATGATTGATGAATTCTTCATGGTTAATAATGGAGACACAGATATGGTTCTAGGGATGAACTGGATGAAGTCATTAGAGGAGTTTATGTTCAATCTTTAGAAAATGGAAATGAGATTTGAAGCTAATGGGAAGAAGATTGTGCTTACGGGTTTGTCAAATGGTGGGCCGAGAGTTGTGTCAATTAAGAGGATCGAGAGATTAATTCAGCATGACTAGGTCCAGTGGGCAACTAAGGTTTTAGTGATTCCAGAGGTTACATATCAGCAAAAGTAGGAGTATCCTCTAGATGTTCAGGCATTGATAACCAAACATACCAAAGTGTTTGGTGACATGCCCCTAGGTAGACCTCCTAATATGGGAATAGAGCATGTGATTGAGCTCGATGAGGGTGCCAAACCCATTATCATCACTCCCTACTGGCACCCCAAGAGATATAAGGATGAGATCGAGAAGGCTATTGAGGACCTTCTTGAGATGGGGCACATTAGGCCTAGCAAGAGCCCTTTTGCTTCTTTAGTTGTTCTGGTCAAGAAGAAGGATGGGACTCTTAGGATGTGTATAGACTACAAGGAGTTGAACAAGAAAACAATTAAGAACTAGTATCTGATTCCCTATATTGATGAGCTTATAGATGAGCTGCATGGAGCCTGCTATTTTTCCAAGATAGATTTGAGGTCTAGTTACCATCAAATTTAGGTCAAAGAGGAGGATGTGGAGAAGACAACATTCAGATGCCACTATGGAAATTTTGAGTTCCTAGTCATGCCCTTTAGCTTGATGAATGCATGGATCACTTTCTAGTCCTAATGAATAGGGTGTTCAGGGAAAAAATGAGGAGATTTGTTTTGATTTTATTTGATGATATACTCATCTACATCCTAACATGGGAAGAGCACTTGAAGCATATAGACACGGAGCTTAGCATTCTTGAGTGGGAACTCATGTATGCCAAGATGACCAAGTTTGAGTTTGGGATGATTGAGTTTTTGTATTTGGGGCACATCATTAGTGTAGGGGGAGTGCGGGTTGATCTAGATAAGATCAAGGCTATAGTATATTGTCCATGACCAAGGAATACCTCTTAGCTCAAGGGATTTCTTGGTCTTTGTGGGTTTTATTGCTATTTTGTGAGGGGTTTTTCTCATTCAGCTTCCCCCCTTACATATTCGACTCGAAAGGATGGATTTGAATGGTTAGAGAGGGCTTAGTAGAGTTTTTACATGTTTAAGGAATTGATGAGCACTTGCCCAATTTTGGTTATTCTAGATTTCAGCAAGCCTTTCACACTTCAGTGTGATGCCTTAGGGGAAGGCATTAGTGCGGTCTTGATGTAGGAAAAACACCCCATAGCATATGACAGAAGGAAATTGAGGGGTGTTGAGAAGAGCTACAACATCTATGAAAAAGAGATGCTAGCCATTATGCACATGCTAAGGTAAGTTTAGGCAGTACTTGGTGGGTAGTAAATTCATAGTTAAAACATACCATAATAGCCTAAAGCATTTCCTTGGATAGAAGGACCTAAATGATAGATAGTAGAAATGGTTCTGCAAACTTCAAGCCTATGACTTTGACATAGTTTACATCAAAGGGAAGAAGAAATTTTTTGCTAATGCTTTGTCTAGGAGACCCCATTTATGTGTTGTGGGAATAGTGATAGATGATTGGAGAGAACTCATTTCAACATAATATGCCAAGGATAAGTGGGCTTCTAGGATTATAGATGGAACTATTAGAGATGATAGGTACACCATTGTAAATGACTTGATCATTTACAAAGACATGATCTTCTTGGTGCCGGATTCTTCTATGAAGCAAAAAAATCTTGAGGGATTTCCACGACTCTCTGATGGCAAGGAACCTAGGTTATTTTAAGACCTATTGACAGGTGAGAGAGTGCTTTACTTAGAAGGGTCTCAAGGCAGAGGTACTACAGTTTGTGAAGGAGTTTCCAATGTGCTAACAAAATAAGTATGAATACTCCTTTACCGGTGGTTTATTGTAGCCCCTACCCATTCTAGATAGGAAGTGGGATAGCATATCAATGGATTTCATCATAGGCCTTCCTAAGGCTTAGGGAAGGGATTGCATTTATGTAGGGTGGAAAGGTTGATGAACTTTGTGAATTTCTTCACCATTTCATCTAATTATTCAGCAACTCAGACAACAGAGTTATTTTTTTGAGATGTATTCAGATTACACGGGTTGCCAAGGAGCATTGTCAATGACAGAGACAACAGGTTTATGAGAAATTTCTAGCAGGAGCTCTTTAGATTATGTGGGACAGAGCTCACTCTGAGCACCGGTTATCACCCACAAATAGATGGGTAGAATGAGATCATGAATAAGTGGGTTGAGGGATACCTCCATAACTATATCTCCAAGCAGCATAAGGCATGGGTAAAGTGGCTACACCTAGTAGAATATTTCTACAATACTTCATATCACATGTCTATTCAGATGTCCCCATTTATGGCTCTATATGGATATGAAGCTTTGAGCTTCCTAGATTTTCTTTTTTGTGATAGCAGAGATCAAAGGCCAAGGACCTATTACAGGAGAGCCAAGACATTATGAGGTCACTGAAGGAGAATATGCAAAAGGCTTAGAATCAACAAAAGCAGTATGTTGATCAACATAGGATAGAGAGATTGTTTGAGGTTGGTGACATGGTATACCTCATGCTACAGCCTTATAGACAGTCTTCTCTCAAGAGAATCAGTGCAGAGAAGTTGAAGCCACAATATTACAGACCTTTTTGGGTGATCAGGAGAGTTAGGGAAGTATCTTATGAGTTGGAGTTTCCTGCTGATAGTAGAGTACATAATGTCTTCCATGTGTCATGCCTCAAGAAGGCTCTGGGACATAATGTGGTGCCTTCAGCAGAGTTTCCACCTCTTGATGATTAGGGGAAGCTTATTTTGGTTCTTGAAGCTATTCTTGACACTAGGGAATACACACTTCACAAAAGGATTATCAAAGAGTACTTGGTGAAATGGAGGAACTTGTTGATTGAGGATGCTACTTGGGAGGGAAAGTATATTCTACAACATCCAGAGTTAAGATTGCTTGAGGACAAGCAATTTCATGAGGGGTGGACTGTAATGTCTCCCATTTAGCTAGTCATGGATGTATGTGTCGTTAGCCTATTCTGACATGGTCTCGAAGGCTAACAAGGACATTGGAGGGATCCGAAGGATATTTAGCCTAGTCAAATTTAGTTATAGGCCAAATGGAGTTCATTTGATGAAGTTATGATGGGACTTACTATTTATAGTAAGTCAACTAAGGGTCAGTGATTTGGAATTTCTAGTGATGGGACTTGGAGCCTTTTGTCGAGCTCTTTCCAATGAGCTATTATTCATGAAATTCTAATTTTTATTGGTATTGCATTTTAATGCCCGAAGTTTATAAATTATTTATAAAGTGAATATTAAATTAAAAGGCACAAGTAAGGACACTTTATAAATATAAAGTGTTTTTTAAAAGTGGGATCTGCTAGGTTGGACGCCTCATGTAATTACATGGGACTTTTTTAAGTGACATTAAAGATTAATAAAATCACATCTTTGCTTTTTATCCCACATGGCTTGTGTGAAGAGATCGACCTCTTGTGAATTGTTTATTTATGCCAAGGCTTGGGAATATTAGTTATGCTAGAAGATATAAACAAATTTTTTGATGTTTTCTTGGAGATTTGAGCTAGGCTATTGGGGATGACTTTCCCATTGACAACACTCTCCATGCCTTTGAAATAGAGGGTCTGGGAGTATTGAAAAATTCATTGTTGAAGTTGACGCCTTGGTTGGGAGTAATAAACTTCTTGAGTTTGGATGATTTGAAGGGAAATTGAATATAGTCATTGCTGGTGAAAAATTGACATTCAATCTAGAGCTTAGGCTTTCTAACTTCATGCAATTCTAGTCAAGGAGGCAGAAATAAAATCTAATAAAATTTATGTAGCATTGGTTGATATCAAAGGGGTTGGGCACTGCTATTGGAGGCTCAAACCTTACTTCATTAAGGGGATTAAATATTTTAATATACTCCAATCAGCTGCCAGGTTCCTTTCAGAATTTTATATTTTGCTATAGCTGTATTTTAATGATAAAGATTGTCATATGTAGAAGGCCAAGAGTCTTGGCATTTATATTTTCATTGTAGAAAATTGCATTTGCATCACAAATAATATAGTTGCAAGTTGTTTTCAATCATTCTCAGATTGTATCTCTTTCATTTCATTGAAAATACCATTTGGAGATATAAGGGGTTCATCAGTAAATTTCTTGGCATAATATTCATTTTAGTAGTTGCATATTTAATAAGTAGGAGTCATTTATTGCATAGAAAATACAAAAAATATGCATTCCACATTATTTCACTAAGAGATATTTAGTAATCATTCACAAGCAACAAACATATAAAAAATCATCAAAAAAGAAGAAGCAAAATTTAGGGTAGATTAAGTGGTGTTGTTACAATGGTATCATAGCCTAAAGACCTGCCATCCTATTGGTTCAAATATGAGCAGATTATGACATGTCCGGCATCTCAATTCCTTGTGGCATCGGTGTTCTTAAGATTTCCAAGGATAATGGACTACTATAGACATAGTATATGGGTGGTGCGATTTGGTTTTGGTTTATGGTAGATATATTTTGTTGCATGGAAGAAATAGTTTGTAAGATTTGTGTAATGAGAGGGTCAGTGTAAGTGGTGTGAGGTGGAAGAGAGAATGGTGATGGAGTGTATGTATTGTTTTGACAAGTGAGTGGGACACTAAGAGGGGTGAAGGTGGTGGAGGAGGGAACATTCGATCTCGCAAAAGAACTACGAATGCTAGTTGGAATAGTGAAAGGAGTCACCTTACTAACTTGTTGCATGATTGTTGTAACTTGAGTGGTATAGGTAGGTATGGATGCTATAGTTGAAGGAGGAGGAATGTGAGCTCTTTCATGGCTAACCATAGTGTTTTCTGGTTGAGATGTGTTAGAGGCATGTTTTTAGTATATCTCACCAATTTTTTTCTTAACATCTAAGCCCTCATTACTTTCAAGCATTCAATGGATGTTGTCTATAGTATAAATTGTAGGGGTTGAAATGTTTTCAAGACACAAGTTATGTTGCAATTGGGCTAAATCCTCATGAATGTTAATAAATTTGTCTTGCAGGAGGGAATTAATGTTTTTGTCAACATGCATTGTATGTGAAGGTAAAGGTGTACTAGTGGTGGTATCCATGCCTTATGCACCATTGTCCATACTAGGAGTAGAAGCTCGAGACAACCCAAGGTCTTCAACGAGTGTGTTATCGCGAGATGCCATGAGTCAGGAACTTCTTCTCACTAAAGTATTATAAGTTGGGAACCAAACACTCAAAAATACCACAAGAAGTGGGAGGATGCAAATGTAATGCAATCTAGGAATAATAAAACACAAATAACAAAAAAATGTGTAAATTGAAATAGAAAAGCAATACCAGTAAACCAAAATTTAGAAAATACCCATAAAATTCTTGAAAATACAGTGCAAAATGTGTAGGAGGACTAAGTCGCCAAGTGTGGTGATTTAGTCCCAGTGATCATTTTTTTGTGAATTTTCAAAAAAATTGAATGCAATATTATATCTTTTGAATGCATAGATGAAACTACAATATGAAATGCATATTTTTTGTTGTTTTTCAATGTAAAAATGGTACAAAAATGCAAGTTATTTGAGCTTTTCACTAATGCAATTTTGAAAACCCTAGGATGCAATTTAATCAATGCAAATGCAATGTAAATGAAACCTAGGATGCACTTAAAATCATAAAGGAATATGTTCAAAATTTAGGTTCACCAAAATGTGGAAAATGATTTTGGGTTTCCCACACTTGCCTTAGCTCCTTCTAGGGTAATTCACCTAAAAGGAGAAAGGGGGAAGGAATGGGGTCCAAAATGCAAATTTCTACTTTCAAATTTAATGTTATATGCCTAATTACGATGTACTAATTCAAGTTGATATGAAAAGAAAATGATTTAATGATGCTAAACGTAAGAAATGCAAAGTGCTGGAAAACACATTGTGATATGAAAAAATGCCTAAAACTGCAAGTAAATGATGAAATAACTAAACATAATTTGGAGAAGTGCTCTTGGAATATAGAATCTGATGTTGAGAGATTTTGGAATCCTAAAAAATTGACTGAAAATGTTGACTGTGACACTTATGCTAGGCTGGGCGACTTAGTTCCAATTTTGGGAAAACTTGCCAGAACAGGAATTTGCCAAATGGGTATCCAAAAATGCAAAAAACCACTTTTTAGGTCTACCAGTGGGACTAATTCACCAGTAGTGGTGACTTAGTCCACCTACAGGTTTTACGAATCTTGGGAAAGGATCATATAGCTTCTGGTATGCACTTGCTTTTCTGGCAGGTGTCTAATATTGATTCTATAGAAAAGGAGATAAAAAAGGGTCTCCAAGATTGAATTAGAGTTGTGTTGACTTGAATAGCTTTGATGACTTATTGACCACTTTTCAACACCTATTTATTTGACAAATCTTCCTACAAATTTTGAAAACACATATGCACAGAGGGAAAAATGGTTAAGGGTTAGAGTATAGGGATTTTCCTTGGTTAAATCCCACTTTGGTAATCAAACCCTAGATAATGAAATGAAATGAAATGGAAAGAGAATGATAAAAAAACATGCAATGTCATAAAATTAGCAAATTCTTGGTATGTAAATCTAAATATATGCAATGAAGTGCTCCAATGGATGACTTGATTATGCTTAGAGTGCTTGAATGCTTGAGAATGATTAAGTTGATTGCTTGAGTGAATTCTTGAATGAATTAGGTGAATGTGAGATGTAAAATGAGGAGAAAAACCCTTATTTATACTTTATTTTACTAAATTTCCTAAAAATAACACATCATAGGCCAACCTCAAGGGTTAGAGAATGAAATCCCACCAAAAATTTGAAATAATTTTGAGTTTTGTGCCAAAAAGGACTAAGTCACCCCTATTGGCGACTTACTCCCGCTTAAGAAAATTAAGTGGGTGTCAGGAATTAAATGGAATTAAGTGTTTTCCAACTAGAATATCCTCAAAAACACACTAAAGGGGAGTCAGAAAGTGTATTAAGAGGTCATTTAAATATGAGAAAGGGTTGAATTAGCGGTGACAAGTCTAGAAAATAGTGAAAGTTTATTACAAGACTTTACAACACTTTGAAATAAGACTTGGTAAGTGATAAAAAGGAGTTATTTAAGTAAATTATGATGAAAGGGTCCTAGAAAAGTGTGAAAGTGGGTTACAACACTTCAAAACACTTCTACAAGACAACCTAGAAGTCTTAATGATTCACAAGGTTCCAAGACCTAATGTGAATGTGTTTACCACATTACAACATTAAATCAAAGAAAAATCAAGCCAAAGTCCATAAGAAAGACTCTAGTGAGCATAAAAATGTCAACTATACATTTTTTGGTGACACAACGTCCAACACATCAAATGGGCCCACATATCTCAAAGCCAACTTGGATGATTTACCAAAGGTAATAGAGCTCTTATGTGGCTTCACTCTTAAAAAGACCTTATCCCTAACTAGAAATTTTCTAAAGGTTTTATTCCTATCGAAATAGCTCTTTTTCTAGCTTCCACCTCTTTCAGTCCACTGTTGATAAATCCCATCTACTCTTCCATCTCTTTTAGCATTTATGACCCACTATGATCCTATCTTCCTATTTATCCCAACTGATGGGAGTATGACACTTTCACCCATATAGAGACTTGAAAGGTGTCATACCTAAGGATGCATAATGGGAATTGTTATAAGAAAGTTCTACTAGTGGTAGATACTCTTCCCATTTATATTGCTGATCCATACTATACATCTAAAGGAGATCTACTACTTGATTCACTCTCTCAATTTTCCTATCAGTTTGAGGATTGTAGGATGAGCTAAAATTTAGCGTAGTCCCCAATTCTATATTCAAGGTTGTCTAGAACCTTGATGTCATCCATGTATCTCTATCAGATATAATGGTCTTGACACTCCATGTAAACAAAATATCTCTTGGAAAAATTTCTTGGCCATGGCCAACAATCAATCCTTAAGGTTCCCTGGAATAAAATGTGCCACCTTAGTCAACTTATTGACTACTACTAGAATGACATCATATCTATTCTTACTTAGAGGTAACCCCTATATAAAGTCCATGTTGATCACTTGCCATTTGTACTCAGGTATATCATAAGGGTAAATGATCCCTGTTTGATGCATGTGCTTATCCTTAAATCACTGAAATTCCAAGCATTTGGCTATGTATTCCACTATGTCCTCCTTGAGTTTTGGCCAATAATATAAGGTTTTCAATTTTGTGACCATGTTTTTAACTCTAGGGTGTTTAGAATGTGGTGCATTATGGACTTCTTCTAGGACCAACTTCCCAAGCTCTCTAGAATCTAGAATATGCATTTGCCTCTAGTATCATAAGATACTATTTGATTCAAAATCGTACCCATCAAATTGATGGTCTAATGGATTCTCTTTTAGATCCTTTTTCACCCTCTCATAACGCTCATCTCCTCGCAAGTGTTGCATCATCTACTAACTCAAATTAGATCTCATAGAGGTCATGATGACTAGATGTCTTCTTCTACTAAGAGGATATGTCACTTGATTTTCCTTTCCTTTTATATATTCAATTCTAAATTCGTACTCACTAAGGAATTCTAGCCATCTCCTCTTCGTCACATTGATGTTTGGTTGAGTAAAGGTGTATCTCAATCCCAAATGATCCATTTTGAGTTCAAATGGCTTTCCCAAAAGATACTTCCTCCGCATCTATAAGGAATGCACTATAGCTACTAATTCCAAATCATGTGCTGCATAATTTACTTCATGTTGTTTTAGCTTCCTAGACTCATACACCACTACTTTTCCTTCTTGCATTAGCACTACTCCTACTGCATCTACTGAAGCATCTATGATCACTGAGAATTGACCATTGGGATTTGGAATAATTAGCATTGGGGTTGTTATGAGCTTGTCCTTTAGGAGTTGGAATAATTTTTCACACTTCTCAGTGCACAAAAACCTCTTTCCTTTCTTTTGGAAAGATGTTATTAGGGCTGCAATTTTAGAAAACATTTGCTTATTTTTTTTGTAATATCCAACAAGGCCCATAAAGCTTCACACCTCCATCACATTCTAAGGAGTCGTCCACTCCATAATTTATTTTATCTTCTCAGGAGCCACATAGACTCCCTCAATTGAGATAATGTGGCCTAGGTAGTGCACCCTATCTTGATAAAATGAGCACTTGAATAGCTTTTGAAAAGGATTATTTTCCCTTAGATGATGTAAGACTATCCTCAAGTGTCAATCATGTTCCTCAATAGACTTTGAATAAACCAAAATTTCATCAATAAATTTTAGGACAAAATCATCCAAACAGTCCTAGAACACATTATTCATAAGATTCATGAAGGTTGCAGGTGTGTTGGTCAATCCAAATGGTACAATGGTGAACTCATAATGTTCATACTAAGTTCAGAAAGTTGTCTTTGCAATATCTTCTTTCTTTATTCTCAATTGATTATAATCAGATCTAAGATCTATTTTTGAGAATGTTGTTGCTCCCTTCATCTAATCAAATAACTCATCGATCTTCAGGATTGATTCTTTATGGTCACCTTATTTAACATATGATAATCAATACACAAACATAAGGTTTCATCCTTCTTTTTCACAAAGATGATTGGTGCTCCCCACGATGACACACTGGGTCTAATAAGCCTCTTGTGTAATAGCTCCTATAACTAGGATTTTAATTCATAAATATGTGGTGGTCATCTTGTACGGTTCTCTAGACCGAAGTTGAACTCTCAATACTAGTTCGATGGAGAAATTGAATTCTTGCTTTGGAGGAATCTCAATGAGATATTCAGGAAACACATCCTAAAATTCCTTAAGGATTAGATAATCATCTAGGTATGGTTTCTCATTGTTGAGCTCACTAACATGGACAACATAAATAACTCAACCCTTCCTCTAACCCCTCTTGAGCTGCATAGTTGAAATCTGCCTAAGCTCCAAGGGTCTTTGTATCTCATGTACCTCAATTAGGTACCCATAGTCATCCATACAACTCACCATCTTATCCTCTCAAATTACAATGGATTTGTGCTCATTTAACTAGTTGATTCAAAAGATTATGTATCATAGGAACCTAATGTTGCCAAGTAAAGGTCAACTTGGGTTAGAAATTTGGGAAGATCTAACTCGCTACAAAAGAAACATGAATCTACTTCTCACTTTGCTCGATTCCCATATTAAATAGACCATGAATTTTCCAAATATCTAGGTTAGAGGGGAAACTTAGAAATCATTAGATAGGATCTATGAAACACTTAGTAGCTCTAGTGTCTATCAAAATATAAATGGTCCAACCATATATCTTACTTATCAATCATATCGGAGAATCATGGTACTCTGCTTGCCTATTATCCAAGTTGCTACATGGATCTTGTGTTGTAGTGTCTACTACTAGTTTCCTTCCTTCCGTGACTTTGATTTCTGAGGGAAGTTAGATGCATAATGGTCTCCCCCACAAGTGTAACACCTGTCATGTGGTCCTTTTTGATCTCCATACCTATCCTCTTTTGAGTACCTTTGGTTACTATTCAAGTTGTCATTGCTCTTGTTAACCCTTTTATTCATTTTCCTTCTTCCTTTTCTAGAGGGTCACTTTCTCTTTTCAAAATTTTGATGTAATGGGACTTATTTCCCTTCTTCCCATCACCCTTCCAAAAATTTTTGTTTCTAAACCAAGGCTTGGAGTTTGAATCTTTGTGAAGATTGGACAATTGTTGTAGATTTTGTTCTTGCTTAATGGACTTCTCAAAAGCTTTTGGCATTGTAAGAAGATTCTAAAGATCCTCTTTAGCTCCAATGTGGGGTCTCAATCCCAATATAAACTTTTAGATCTGGAAACACTCATTGGATTGGTATTGTGACACATACTTGAGAAAGTTGGTAAACTTCTCCCAATACTGAACTATTGATAGGCCACCCTGGGTCAGATTCTAAAATTAAATCATCTTCTTGTCAAAGAAAATTTGTGGTATCCATCTCTTCCTAAAATATTGGAGGAAAAACTCCTAAGTGATCTACTCTTGCACAAGTCTCCCTTCTTCCTTCTCATTGTCCTATCAAGTAGCTATCTCTCCAAAAAAATGATATGCAACTGAAGCATCCTTGGTTTGGTCTAATAGGTTGTAGAGCCCAGAGTATTTTTCCATCTCTATGTTCAAGCCTCAGCCCCATCTTTGATGGCATTTCCATTGAATTTTGGTGGTGCTACCTTATTAAAATCTTTCCCAAATTCTTCCTCAATTTGACCTTGATTAAGATCCCCTTGGGTACTTTCTCCTTGGTTAGGTAACTCATTCCTAAGATTTTGATCTTCCCATACCCCTCAAAAATCTTGTTCCAAATGGTCTATTTTGGTTTCTTGTTGGTTCAAGAGTTCCAATATTTTTTCTAGCCTCTTGCATGGCCCATTTTCCTATTCGCTACTACCCACTCTTGTCTAGTGGCTGACTCACACTCGACCTGCGTTACAGTCATGTTTAGTGTATCTTAACACAAGGATTTATGTTTAAACTATTTCATCTATACAATCAAATGAACACAACATGTAATTTGAAAGAGATATACATGTCCATTCACATCAAGAAAATCTTTCAGGTTTTGTGCTCTTGAATAACAAAAATACTTTCTTTATTTCTATTAAATATTGGATTTACACTGATCCTTATTTAGAATTTTTTTTCTACTCTAATGAATTCCCTCATTATAAAACAAAAGGACATTCCTATAGATCCTCATCTAAATCTATATCTTCCATCTTGGGTGAGTCAATACATGCTCACATGCACTCCTTCTCCTCAGTCAATAGAGGTGCATTAGGTCCACATCTTATTGGCCAATCTCTAAATGCGAAGGGTTTCTTAGTCTTAGGAGTTCATTTGGACTCAATATTTTTCCTCTCTCCAACTTGAGATGTGTGAGGGTGTGTGCTAAAGTTTCATCACTAGGAATCTCAAGTTGGTTCTTGGGTTTGGAATTTTCTTCAATATCCATTGGATTCTTCAAAGACCTCATGGTTTTTCCATTCTTTCTTCCTGACTTGGACCTTCCCATTTCCTACATCCAATTTAGATTGCTTATTCTCTAGGTAACTCAAATCTAGTTAAGGGTCTACTATTCCCTAGTTAAACCATTGTGGGCTCATAGGACTAGAGTTGAACCTTGAGATCTAATACCAAATTTAATATGACCAACTAGATTTTCCTCATTAAATTAAGTGTTAACATTATGGATATAAAATTTATGACATAAATTCCATAGCTATTTCCAATTAGAAATTTCATGTCCATAAATAAATAAAACAAATATGAATATATATTCATTTCCAAATTTCAATAATCAATATACAAGTTTGACTTCGCACTCAAATGCCACAAATTCTATACATCAAATACACCAATTACATTCATTACATCAATTTCATCAATTATATCAATGATACAAATACGTGAATAGAATTTTGATATGATTCCTTTTTGACACCTCGCCTCCACTAGTGGACGAGAACATGGTTGAGGTGCTTTTCCACCCAACCACGGAGCAATGCTTCCTCAGAATTCTTCAATAAATCAAAGAATACTTGACCCTACACAAAACACTTAGCAAGAGATACAATTTGCAAGGTGGAATCTATGTGTGTGTAACTACATGCATTTCTATCTACTATTAGAATATGCAAGTTCCATGTTAGGTAAATAAAAAAAATACAACAGAGATAGGATAAAAATTAACAATTTGTTCCATAAATATAATGGCTGCAAATCTTGGCCAAGCTCATGCTGCATAAAATGAAACTCTGGTTAGATTTGGAAAATCAAATTTACACTCTCTGGCACCCATTCCTAGAAGAAAAGCTCATCATATCAAAGGTGTATCCCTCCCTTTTAGACAATTTATTAGCATCATATTCTAGTGCACTACAGTCTACCATTGAATTCTTGTATCATTCCATTTCAATATTATCAATAATCATTCAATCTCAATTTGGTATAACCATTCATCTATTCATAATACACCTATCTTTCTATTAAAACTCATATTGCAAATCAAACATTGTTCCATTTCTAGAGTTCTTTCCTTTGCAAATGAAGTTTAACAATCTTATTCAATGATTAATTCAAGATGAATCAAAAGGTATACCACATGTATGTGGACATGCATAAATGAAACATTTATGCATGTACACATATATGCTTGGAAATGAACATAGTTGGAATATGCGTATACATTTTGGATAATAAAATAAAATATTCCTTACATACAGGTTTCCATATTTAGAAAAGGAAACATCAACGACATTAAAATGCTCAATTTAATCTTTAAAAATCCACTAGTCTTAGTTAAGATACAAATGAAACATTTATTCCACAGTCACTTGTCTTTCATAAGGAATAAGAACAACTCAAAATGAAACATGGTTGATTTACAATTTCTATAGTAATCAATCCCAGAGAAATAGCATATTAAATAAAATAAATGTACCCTTCAGTCTAATACAATTTAGGTTCTATATTCATTCTATTTTGGGTCAATATGTCTATTTGTGGTTCAATTTAGATTCACCACCTTAATATTTATTTTAAAAGAAAATTAAAACACTATAAAAATGGATGGTCTATTCCATCAATAATGATAATCCACATAATGGTGTTGATAAGAATGTTATCATGAAAATGATAAAATGATATCGGTTATCGTAAAGATCCTTCATTTAATCTGATATGTACTATGCCACGGTTCAACCCATAATATAATGAAAGCACCCATTAAATACATATATAAAAGAAATAAATTATATTCGTTCTTCGACTTTGATTTTAAACATTGGAATAATCAACAGTGATTAGATATATAGGCATTTAGTCACTCAAATGATGATTCATATAATCATGACCTAAGATGGCCAAGCACTAGTAACACAAAATAACATCAACAATACTATCATGCATTAAACATTAGCAACGTTTGACTAAGGGTTTCCATTCAATGAGAGTATCATTCATAATCATCTTTCTCTTATAGAGTATGGTGAAAGTATACAAATTTTAAAAATGATGAGAACATCATTCGACCCTTGCATTAACAGGGTTCGAGTTGCCATATTTTACTGCACTAAAATGGTGGGAGTGACATATTACTAGATGAATGATGCATGTTGTTCACTAATTGATAAAGTATCAAAGCGATGTAAATCACTTGGCTAGCATAAGTTAGATGCTGACAAAGCACTGTTAAAAAATATAAGATAAAAACCATAATGGTGTCCAAACAATGCAATACAAGACAAAGTTTTGTGATAAATGAGATGCAATTTAACATTGGTCAGGCTGAATGGCCATGACTACAAGGAAAGTATAGAATACATGTGAGAACCCATCACAAGGGTCCAACCCAATACCCGTGCATGCTGGGTATAACAAATAAAAATCTCATCATGGTGGCTCTACCCCAAAATGAGCTAACATAGATTTACATGGGTGGACTAACAGAGGTAGATACATGATTACAAAGCCACAAAAAATGCATGATACGAAAACAAGAATTACATGATATTTCCCAAATAGAAAATATGAATGAATACCCATTCAAATCAAATGAGAAACATCTAAGATGGGTTCAAATTTCCTCTCCTCATGTGATTCTTGGTGATTTTTCCTTTTATAGAATTAGCAATAGCTTCTCAATCCTTCATTTTCCTCTTTCTCTATCGATCTTTTTCCTTGATCTTCTCCTATTTTTTGCTAGATTGTCTCTTCAGTTCTCTATCTCTAACCACACATATCTCCTTTGCTATATTTGGAGATAGTGATCTTAATTTTTTTTTTCATATTCCTTTTACCTGATCACCAACTCCCCCTCTATTTTTTGAGCATTGTCTATTACTTTCTAACATGAGAGGTGTCAGCCTCTATCCCATTCATTATAAGAGTTACAAATTTAAGCTCAAATTCATTGTTAAAACCCATAGTAATACATATATAGATATATATATATATATACACATATATACATATATATATATATATACACATACATATATACATATATATATATGTATATATATATACATATACACATATATACATATATACATACATACATACATATATACATACATATATACATACATATATATATACATATATACATATACATACGTATATCTATATATATACATATATTTTTTTCTATGTAGGGCTTTACAAGAATTCCTATTATTTTATTTTTCCATTTTCTTATTCAAAATCCTATTTTCAAGTTCATCAAAAGATCAAATAATACAATCATTCTCCATATGATAATTGTATATGATAGAATGCATTTCCAATATCATTTAATATCAAATTTTGATATAGATAGGGTAAAGAAAATGATGCACTAAATTTGTTTCTTTCACAAGATTTCTTATTTCACCTGATTATGATTCCACACAATATAAAATGATATTTATCAATTAAAAATAATGTAGATCTATCATGGTCTACTGTGGTGTGTGAGATTCCAGATTCCATTCTTGCTTAGCATTGTCATCCGACTAAATTTTCTTGGCTCTATCAAGTTCTTGTCCTTCATCCTGATCTTGCACACAAACATTCTTACACTTTCCCACTTATCAATAACCTTTAATCTATAATCTTATGGAATCATTTTCTTAAATCACAAAATTGCAAGATATTCATTTTCAAATATATCATTGCATTTATCAAATCCATTAATACTAAATGATAAATTCCATTTTTCAAATATTTTAATTAACTCAAAATTATTAAATGCAAGCAATGAAATTGAGACATGAAAATTAGTAGCTTGCTTCTTGCATGAGCTTGCAATCAGACCATAACTAAGGAAAAAAGACAAATAGAAAATTATACTTTTGATCATTGACATCACCAGCCCAATCTAAGTCAGTGAAGCCCATAATCTGAGAAGCTCCTAATGTGTAATGAATGAAAAAGTTATTAGTGCCTTGATTGTATCACAAGATACACTTGGAATCCTTCCAATGACTCTCATGAGGCTCCTAAGAGAAGTGATAGAAAAGGCCAACCATAAAAGAAATATCAGGATGACTATGTTTCAAGTACAAAATATTTTCAATCAATTTCTGATACAAGGTAGGATCAACTGTAGGAGTAGTGCAACTAGTAGACATTACAACACCTAACTAAAATGGAATGGAAGTAGGCTTGCAATCATCCATGCCAAATATTTGAAGCAAACCAAGAACATAATTTTATTGAAAAATGAAAAATCCCCTTATAAGTTTGATGAACCTAAAGACCAAGGATGTAATGCAAGAAGCCAAGGTTGTTTGAATATGAAAATGATCCATCAATGCTCTCTAAGTACTCTGAATCATGGAATTGGAACTCCATATGAGAATCAAATTATCCAGATATAACACAAGAATAAGAAGATCCTCTCCATCCCTCTGATTATAAATTATAGGATTAGAATGGAAACAATTATACTCAAAAGCAATCGAGAAACTATCAATCTTATTATGCCATGCCCAAGGGGCCTATTTGAGACCATATGATGAACATTGAGCCTTGCAAACAAGTGAAGAGTCCTACACAAAACCTAGTGGTTGCTCCATATAAATCTCCTCATGAATACCCCATGGAAGAAATTACTTTTCACATCCATCTGATACACTGACCATCCTTGATATGTAGCTCTAACAAGGACAATGTGAATATAATCCATCTTGGAAATATGAGAAAATGTCTATGAATAGTCAACTCCCTCAACCTAAGAAAACCCCTTTCCAACAAGATGATCCTTGTACATATCAATAGAAACATCACATGCATTTTTGGTATGATACAAATAATTTCACCAAACCAAATTTCTTCCTTTAGGAAGAGGTACAAGATCTCAAGTATGATTCTTCATCAAAGAAGAATAATCCTCAACCATTGCACTATCCCACTCAGGAATACTTGAAGCATCTATTTTTTTTTAGGATCGTCCGAAATGGCATGACTCAAGAGACTAACACCTGAAGTCTAAGAACAAGTACAATTAGTTTCTGTGGGATCACCAATAAGAGGACCAACCTCCTCAAGAGTAGTACGATCCCATCCTAGCCTAGCAGGTGGATTAGGAGGAGGCGAATCAAGACAATCATCAAGATCTTCCTCAAGAAGCAAAAAATCCTCAAGTGAAGAAGACTAATTAGGTTGTGATGAAGAAGAAGTCAAAGGAGTATCCATATACGTGAAAGACTCAATAAATTGAACATCATGATGAAAATTCACCTCTCATGTATTAGGATCAAACAATCTATATGCCTTCACATCTTCAGAATAGCCAACAAAAATGAGCCACAAACTCTTCTTCTCTAATGATTTACACTGACCCAGAATGAGTGTCAAATCCTTACTATCAAATGTTGTGAAGAATTATACATTAGGCTTGTGATAGGACCAAGTCTCCTCAAGTGTCATATTCTACACTGCCTTGTGAAGCATACGATTCTGAATACAATTGGAATAATTGATAGCTTTGACCTAAAATGTTGGAGCCATAGACCAAGAATGAATAATACTATTATCCATATCTTGCAAAGTTGTGTTCTTCCTCTTTGCCACATCATTTTGTTGAGGAGTGTAAGGAATTGTGTGCTAATGAAGAATAAAATTCTCATTGCAAAAATATTGAAATTCTTGATTGGCATACTCCCCCCCATTATCTGTGTGTATCCTCGAAGAGAAATACTTGAATACTTCTCTAAAAATATTTTGAAGTTCTTGAATATGGTTAGAACCTCACTCTTGAGCTTTAAAAAGTAGACCCATGTGCATTGTAAAAAATCAACAATGAAAGTGAGCATATACTTAGCCCCTAAAAAAGGAGTTGGGAATGACATGAGATCACTATGGAACAACTCAAGGGGTGTGGTTTCATGTGTAGCTTGATTGTTAGGAAAATGATCTTGATGTTGTTTTCCAAGAACACAATTGAAAAAATCCATTTGTGCAAGAGATCTTTGGAAGAACAACGACTAAGTTATGTGTGTTCATTTTCTAAAGATATATTTTTAGTTCAAGTGCTCAAATCTTTCATGCCAAATTTTTCTCATTGAATCAGTGTAAGGAATCTAAGGTAGCAAAACAACTTCCTACACTGATATTGAGAGGAGAATAATGCAAAGATCTAAAAAATATTTTTCATTGTAGAAACTTAAAAATAAATAAATATAACTATCATGCATACCACAACACAACGATTTATGTGGGGAAAACCCTTCTCGGAGATAAACCACAAACTCAAAAATCTACCCAATGCATTATTCATAAATCATAAAGATTATAATATACTTTCAGAGCAAGCTTCTCATCGGAGTATCACCAACCAAAGATCTAGAGGCAACATGACCACTATCAGACTCTCATAATACATCACAATGCATAGTCGTAATACAATGAACTCATAAAATAGGGTTGCTTTCTAGGGAAAGAGAAGATAATAAAATATCAACTCTCAAATCTAAGACCTAATGAAAAACACAACCCCCCTCTCTATGTGGGGGGTTGACATATCAATAGTACCTTATGTAATTCCTAGATTGAGACACATTTTCCCACCAAATATCCCACTTTTTGAACACCTTGCAAAATCAATAAGAGGGTGTATAAACTTCATCTCTTAATTTCTAAGTGCTGAAAGGCCCAATGAATCTAAATATCATATGAAATTATTTGTTCTCATAGGCTTAGTTAAAGAATTAAAAACAGTCACCAAAGTATCCACCTTAACCAGCTTCACCCTACCATCTTTGACCATATCTCTAACAAAATGATATTGTACATCAATGTTCTTGGTCTTGGCATGAAAAGTCGAGTTCTTAGCTAAACATATCACACTCTGACTATTGCAATAAATTGTCACTGCATCTTTTTTTATTATAATATATGAACACAATATCTTAAGCCAAACGGTTTCTTTACAAGCATGAGTAGCTACCATATACTCATCTTCAGTAATAGACAAAGCAACCATATCCTATTGCTTACTCATCAAACTAATTGCACCACTAATTAAAGTAAACACATAAACACTGGTGGATCATATACTATCAACATCACCTACCTAGTCTGAATCCACATAACCATGAATATGAAGGGAAATCTCATCTTCAAAAATATTACTATGATAACACAAGGAATAGTATGAGGTACCACACAAATATTTGAAGACTCTTTTAACTACATCCCAATGAACTCTACCAAGATTAGACATATATTTCAAAAGAACTCCCACTACTTGGGAAATGTCTAGTTTTGTACAAACCATAGCATGCATTACAATTCCAGCTTCACTCTGGTAAGGAACTTTTCCCATGTCTTCCCTCTCAAATGGGGATGTTGGAAAGTTTGATATAGATAACTTTGTTTCAGCTGAAACAGGAACACACAATGGTCTACAACCCTACATATCAAACCTCTATAAAATTGAATTCGTATACTTACTTTAGCCAAGCCATAACTTTTTATTTACTCTATCTCTTTTATTTTCCATACCAAGAATGAGTTTCGCTGCACCAAGATCTTTCATTTCCAATATTTTAGCAGCAAGTTGAGATTCAAGTCCTAAAATCATACCTTTCTCTCTACCAATAAATAACATATCATCACCATATAATTCAATAAACAATAAATTATCACCATCAATTTTATAATAAACACAATGATCTAATTTAGAATGCTGAAATCCCAAACTCAAAACATATCTATCAAATTTAAAGTACCACATCTTGGGACTCTATTTTAGGCCATAAAAATATTTCTTCAATTTGTAAACCAATTTACTATTACCTTTGACCATGTAGTGCTCTAGTTGTGTCATTTAAATATCCTCCCCCAAGTCACCATGAAGGAAAGCAATTTTCATATCCATTTTCTTAACCTCTAAATCATAAGAAATAGTAAAAGAAAGCAAAAATCTAATGTATGTATTTTTAGCAATAGGAGAAAATATCTCATCATAATCAAAACCCTCAACTTGAGAGTAACCTCTTGCAACCAACCTTTCTTTTTACTTCTCAATACCTCCATCTGAACCAATCATTTTCTTGAACACCCATTTGCAACCAATAGATTTTCTTCCTTCAGGAAATGGTACAAGATCCTATGTATCATTCTTTTTCAAAGATGTCTTTTCTTCATCCAAAAAAATCTTCTAAGATTCTGCATCATTCATACCTAATGCCTCTTCTACCAATTTTGGTTCATTCATGTTAGTATTCAAAGAAAAATACATCTCCAATCATCAGGTGAATACCTTTCAAGTGGTTTTCTATGCCTTGTAGACCTACAAAAAAGCTGAGTTGGAGGTTCTTCCTCCTCTTCTAAATATTCCAAGCTAGATGATCTATCCTCAATTTCTTGTCTATCCATGGGCCTCGATTCAACTTTCTCAAGTGTATAAGGAAGTTGAATCACATCTTCTTATTTTCTTTGTTTTGGCTGCAATGTGACAGAAGAAGGCTTAGTTTCCTTAAAAAAACACTTCTACTATATATTACCTTCTATATAACAATATCCCAAAGCTTGTATCCTTTCACACCATAGTTTTATCCAATGAAGATACATTTTTCAGCCTTGTTCTCCAATTTTTTTCACTTCTCGTTTGACACATGTGCATTTACAACCAAAAACTCTAAGATGAATTAATGAAGGCTTGTGGCCCAACCATGCCTCTATAGGTGTCTTATCAATAAGAGCTAATGTAGGAGACCTATTAATCATGTAACATGTAGTGGCAAAAAATTCAACCCAAAACCTTTGTTCTAGACCAACACCAATCAACATGATCCTACCCTTCTCCATCAGTGTCCTATTCATTCTTTCTGCATCTTCATTCTATTTTAGAGAATATAGAGTTATCTTTTTTCTATGAATACCATAATATTTAAAAATATATCAAAATTATTAGAGAAAAATTCATCACCATTATCAATCCTCAAACAAGTTATTTTATTTCTAGTCTGCAACTCAACCATTGCTTTAAATTATTTAAATTGACTAAAAACTTCATACTAAAACTCTAGAAAATATACCCATGTCCTTCTACTATAATCATCAATAAATGAAACATAATATGTGGATTTACCAATTGAAGGAACATCTATAGGACCAAACACATCAAAATTAATAAGATCCAATACACCACAAGGTTTATGAGAACTAAAGTAAAACTGAATGTGGTTTTATTTTCCATAAATTCAATGCTCACAAAAATTAAATTCAAGATTACAATCAGAAAAAACTTCAACAAGGTTTTTATTTTTTAAGGTCCTTAGACCCTTTTCTCCAATGTGGCTAAGTCTCTAGTACCATAACATAGTTTTCTCTACAAGTAACTTTGATTTAGAAGAAAGAGAACCCTTGGGTACCTAGAATCCATGACCATCGGCTGAAGGTGAAACCCTCACCTCTTCCAGAGACTTTCTTTTCAAAAATGTACTATTGCGCTCAACAATGCATGCATAAATCTTATACAATGTGCCATAATTGACACCTCTAGCAATCACCATATCACCTCAAACCATCTTGCATCCTACATCAGAAAATACTACCTCCACACTTACATCTATTTGTTTTCTCACATATAACAAATTTCATGCTAATCCAGGGATGTGTAACATACCATTAATCCTATTTATTCTACCATTAGGAAACCTAATTATAAATTTACTAGGACCAACAATATTTAAATAAGAATCATCACCCAAGTACACCTTACCTCCATCAAATTCTTCATATTCAAAAACAAAATCTCTATTAAAAGTCATCTAGAATGATGCACATGAGTCAATTAACCATGCATCATTACCTACATGACTGGCCAAATATACAATGAATGCAGATCACCATATTCCTTCTCAAATTTAGAATCAAAATCAAATTTCTTCTTTTTCTTCTTATTTTCTTCTTTGTAGTGCTTATGATTATGTCTAGGCTTACCACAGTTCTAGCAAACAACTTTGGACTTTCTAGGAGATTTGGATCTCATGTTGGACTTGGATTTATCACGCTTCTCATTCTTCTTTCCTTTTCCTTGGGTATTCCACAAATATTTAGGGTCTCCTTGGCATTGATGGATACCTTCCTCCCCATTTCTTTGGAAAGAAAAGAACCCACCACACCTTTAGTCTTTAATATAACAAAAGTACTCCAAATAGCCATAACAAGAGAATCCCACAAATTAGGTAAAGAAAAAAGAAATATCTAACATTTATCCTCATCTATTGTGACACAAACTTATGCCAATTGAGCCACCAACATATTGAATTCTTTTAGGTAGTCTATAATTTATCCAAGTTCTCTTCCGTTCTCAAGGACTACAATTTCTTCCTCAAGAAAACCTTGTTCACTAAATATTTGGCTTAATACATTTCACGAAGTTTCTTCCATAGTTTTTGTGTAGAGGTCTATTCATGGACATTGATTAAGACAATGTTTTCCAAGCACAATCTAATTAGACCCTTGGCTTTATGGTCCATAAAATCATATTGAGCAACCAAAGTAGCATTTTTGGGCCTTGAAACATTCTCATCAATAGAATCCCACATTTCTTGATCTATCGATAGATCCTCCATCTTCAAATTCCATATTTCAAAATTATTTCCAAACAAATTATCCACCTCTATTCTCTCTGATGAACTTGCCATCTAAAAGATTCCCACAACAAGATCATAAAGTATCTTCTACACAAGTTCCCACTCAAATCTGGATTAGTTCAAAAAAGCCAACAACCTAGGTCACTAAAACAAAAGGTGATCAAGCTCTGATACCACTTGTAAGGAAGTTAAGGTAGCGAAACAACTTCCTACACTGATCTTGAGAGGATAATAATGTAAAAATTTATAGATTTTTTAGTTACAAAAAATTAAACATAAATAAACATAAATTTAATGCATACCACAACATAGTGATTTACGTGGGGAAAACCCTTTTGAGAGAAAAAACCCACACTCCATTAGCTACCTTATATACTATTTATAAATCAAAAAGATTACAATATAGTTGCAGAGCAAGCTTCTCATAGGAATATCACCAACCAAAGATCTAGAGGCAACATGATCACTATCAAACTCTTAGAATACATCATAATACACAACTATAATACAACTCCCTCATAAATAGGGTTGCCTTCTAGGAAAAGAAAAGCTAATAAAATATCAACCATCTGATCTAAGACCTAAGGATGAATAGAACCCCCCACACCCCCCTCAATTGTTGATGTATCAATAGCACCTTATGTAATTGCAAGGTTGAGACACATTTTCCCAACAATCAACATGAGAAATAAAACACGAACCTGTTGAAGACTCAAAGCCATCAAACTGATACAAATGGTTCTCATGATCAACTATCCCTATAGCAACAACCTTCTCTATAACGCCTCGACACAAACCCTAGAGGACAACACACTAACAACTGAAAATGAAACATTTTTTTTTAAAGTGTAATGTTACATGATTATTAATGAACATCAACTTACATACTACCCTATGTCCTCTAAGTTTCACGACTACATTACGTAGTTCCCATTATCTAAATTAACAAAAACCATAAAACTTTATAATAACTGGTTCTAACATCAATTAAAAAAATCACATCTACACATAACATATAATCAAGTAATCCATGAGACAAAGCCATAATATGATCACAAAATGATTAACTAATTACATCCATTCCACCTAACATGTACAATATCATTGAGTACATAATTCATCACATAATAGAGTTACATCAATTTCATCTTTACAATTACATTTTGTACAATAATGCCTCCTCTTTACATGTGAGGAGTGTTCAACAACATGATACATGATACTTAATTGAGATATAGTACAGATACAAATATAAGGATCACAAATCCCAAGAGTAGATATAGTGTAGAAGTCTTCGGATCAAGTGAAGTCACCATGACATGATTAGGGGTAGTGAACCCAATGGAGAACAAAACATGTTCCACCCAACCGTGTGGACCCAAAGGTCCACCCCCATGCTAGGAGGTAGCAAAGGGTCTCACCATCACTGGAAAACTAAGGACTATAGACATCACCATAACGACAAGATGGCAATCAACTGACACAACTAGACTCCAAGGGATTCTAGCATGCAAAATACAATGCAAAACAACACAAAGGAGACACTGCTTCGAGAGGCACACACAAATATAGCACTGAAATTCAATACAAGGAAATGCTATATTGTAGCAGGGGAGAGTGTCATCACATGGTCTTTGCATGAGTTGTCTTAAAAATATTCCTCTAGATGTTGGCCCCCATCTATGATTATCTTGATAGTTGCACATTTGATGCTGGCTCCATAGGGTAACACATGAGGGACCAATTATCCTTTCATGAATACAAGGATATTGGTCTTGCCAACCAAGCCTTCCCAACCCAACCTTAGCCTGAACGAGTGCTACAATCTTGGGTGAGGCATTCAATCTTCTTTTTTAAAGTAATGTTCTACCGAACCCCATAGTTAATTAATTATGTTATCACTTGATTAGGAAACTCCCACACGGGTTGTCCTAGATGCCACTTTGTGCACCAGTCCCTATTGGAAGCTAATCCCCCTTCTACAATGAGAAAATCAATTGAAAACATCAAGGAAAAACATGCATAAATCCCATACCTGAAAGATCATACACGTAGGCAAGGCATGAACCGTCTCGCACAAGAATCAATCATGAAGCTAGTGAACAAGGTATGGTTAGGTTCATCACAATATCAGAAGGAAATTTCACAACAACCAAGTTGAAGAATTAGCACATCATTAAGCCAATAACATAATTTTCTCCCAAGCCTTTGGAAGACCACAAGCCACAAAAATGAATATTCACACATAAGCCAAATCCATGATTACCCAATTTTCATGCAAACAATTTCTACCTCACATAGCCATCACTCCACTAACGGAATCTAAGAGACACAAAAAATGGTTTACACAACTAGATAACACACAATATACAAACAAGTAATATTTATCATTGCCAATAATAAGTCACTCTCACATTCAACAATCCTTTAATAAAAGATTTTATGCATACCTTTTTGCATTTCACTTGCAACACATTAATACAACCAAATAATATATAGTAAGTGTCAATGGTCCCACTATAGGTATCAACTAAAACCTAATTACATTTAATGTTATATCAACACTAATTGTTTCAAAGAGACCCTTAAGAAACCTTACTTCCATATCATTAATCTTCTTCTATATTGCTCTAGTTAATAATGATAACACATGACATCAAGGTTGAACTCTTTGTTGATTTCTCAAAGATATTATAGATAGAAAGAGAAGAGATTAATGTTTAATCTACAACTTGACCATTCCTCATAAATACATATACATATAATTTCTAAATGTATAAACTTTGTTATTAACCAACCTATTCAATATTACATTTTATTATTAAAATTTTAGGATTATAAAATAATATCTAATATCTGCCTACCCTGGATATATATATATATAGTCATCATGCTATTTTCAAAATAAAGAATCAAAGTTCAACTTATGTTTATAATAGTATATCAACATAGCTATACTTATATAAGCATATAATCAATTTGATTTTCAAAGGTTGGTTTTCCTCATATTTACATATATATAAATAAGCATATTCATGCATATCAATTAATGACTAACTCAACACAAATTCTGTAAGGTAAGTCACTCTTATGATTTTATCTCTAGCACAACCAAGGTTTATAATGATAGCCACTATCAGAAGTGTAACAAACCAACATTGACCTTCTCTAGCCCAATTTATGTTAAGGAAAGTTCCTTTAGATCCAGGGATTCAAAGTACATCAATGACGCAACTTATGTGATTAAATCTATAGGTATCAATCTATAGCAAGAAGAGTCTGAAAAGGAAGAGGGAGCTACACTAGTGACTTAGGAGAAACTTTAGTCTCGGAAAAAGACAAAGCTGATTAGGGCTGGCCAACTTGAGTTTTAGTCCAGCATTTGGTGGAAAAAGGAAGGAAGACAACTGGATCTCTAGCTAGAAGTTGACAAAGCTTATTTAAAAGTATCAAGAAGAGAGAGGGTGGCTATTAAGAATCAATTTGATGTAATTTACAGCCAAGGCATTAAGTACATATATAGTGATAATAACAAGTTGATGTTCCTGAAGGTTGAGCTTAATGCTCGCGGCCAACCCTCTATTCCAGCCATCTTTAATCAAATGAATATGGCACCAGAAAGGTGTCAGCTTAAATAGTGGTCAGGATCTCAAGTTTACCTCCAGCTCAGTTTTGACTTGGCTTAACCTTTAGTGAAGGGATAAATATGGATTCATATGGTGAATAGAAACTCATGTGATACAAGGCAGGTTTCGTTATCAAGCAATTATAAGTATTGAATGAAGTTAGCCAATTCAGGGAACTATACTAGTGGTACCAGTCAAGGGTAACTCATAGTTCGCTGCAATAAGAATTTCACTTCTTTGTTAGGAAAAAAATACTTATAGAAAACATGGAATAACACTATCAGATCACACTTACAATTTCAAGATACGTACAACACACTAAGAGACAGGATTTTCCAAGAAATGGTGCAGCCCTAAGTATAGAAAGAATGCAAGGTATTGCAATTAAGATGCAACTAAACAAGAATTAGTGCACTCCCATCATCAAAGTCTCTTGACACAGTAGAATCTACCATCTAGTATTAAATAAAAATATACAACAAAACTAATATTATTTTATCAGTATTTATTATCAACGAACTATATGCAGCGCACACTAGCCACATGATTTCAATGTAGCAAAAGGTATAAATGGAGCACTGGGAAGGCTCAAGTGCTTTAGAAAGAATAGGTGATGAGAAAAAAATAGACTAAGAGTAAGATAGGGCGCATCTACCACTGCCACTTACAAATAAAGATAAAGATAAAGTGGTGCATGCCTTTAACAAGTAAATCAATATTCCCATACATGCATTTTGAATATAAAGCTAGAAACAAGGGTGGCACTATGGGAGGTTGACAAGAACAACACATTCATTATTTTTCAAGACCACTTGAATATCTAAACCACCTCCCAACCAACTTTCGTGCAATTTAGAACACAAAAGAAAGATACATTTATCTAATAAAATAATGTTCAAGTTTGTTGATATAGTCAATTTTCAGGGGTCTTACATAGTTTAGGAAGAATAATGATTATGCTTTGAGAATAAACCAGAGACACAATTAGGTATTATCATTCATTTAAAAGATCAGAGGAAGAGATTTCTTAAGAAAAGAACCTAGAATAACCAAATAGCTGAGCTGAACGGTTTGTTGGTTGAATTCTGGTTCCAAACCAAATATTCCAAAATCTTTAATTATAGCTTCTAGCTCTTCTTATCTAACACTTCTGCAAGAATCCCCAAATCTCCAAGAACAATGCTTTAGATTTTCACACTTTCCAAGAAAAAAATTTAGAAACAAAGAATTTTTTCAAGAAAAACACCTAAGAAGGATGTTCACGACAAGAATTTCAGAATCCTTTTTTCCTCCAAGAAAATAAAACCAATTTCCCCTATGCAGTTAACTCCACTCCTTGTATTAATTAACCTCCACTACTCTTATGATTAACTTCTTTCTAAGAATTTTCCTTCCAGTTTCAAATTTTCATTTATTTATCTTTCTTTTAAATTTTAACCCTATCTCTAATTTACATACAATAATCAAATAAACAAACCATTACTTCATTAATTTATTATTTTCATTTCTTATAAAGTAAGTTTGTATAAAAACATTTGTATTAATTTATATTTAAATATTTTATTTTAACAATAAATATTAATTCATTACAATTAACTAAACATATTCACAATATTTGTTTTAATTTCTATACTTTAATTTTGTAGACATGCAAAATTAACATTATACACTTAGTTCACATTCATCCATTCATCAAATTAATCAAGTTCAACTTCATCCATTCATCAGGTAAACTCATTAATTTCCATCTCCTAAGGTCATTAATTTAAAATTAAATAAACTTTATCATCAACCTTTTAATTAAATAAATCAAACATTCATTTAATTAAATCCCAAAGGCCTTTTCCATTCCTCTTGATTTAAATAAATCCAAAAATTCAAGTCAAGGGGGTCAAAACCATCCTAATCATCATTAAGCTAATCTAATCCTAATTAGCCTAACCTAATCACCCATCACATCCTCTAGATATCCCCACTTGCACAAATAAATCAATTTATTGATTTATTAAAATCTTCATTTTCTTTCAACTTGGCATAAAAAATAGAATATTCCCTCAAGTTTGAAAATGATGACAAGTTGACTTGTCCCCTCCAACATTGTATTAATTTCCCATTTTCATGTCCCCCTCTCAAAATTTATTGCACAAATTTGAATTTGAAACTCCCTCTTTAAGCAACATTCTGAATCTTAACATCCCTGCCCATTCATAGCTTGGACAAGTGGTATCATACTTCCTAGTTGATGAATATCCTATATTGCTCAAATTTGGACATTCATCCATCTTAGAATTCTATAAATAAAGAGCTCATACCCTAATAACTAATAACTAAGATGATATTGTCAAAGTACGACATTGAGTATGTTGAATGGAAAGCAATCAAGGGTCGTTATCAGAGATCAACTCATGTGAGGCACTAATCTATTCAAAAGAACCCTTCTTTGTCTTAGAGTTTTAGACAATCCATTTTAACTTAAACATAGCCGGCCTATTGGAAATCTATATTTCAGTCGCTTCAGTACATATGGATCATGAGTTGGTGTCTTTCATCACCTAATATGATTGTATACTAAGGTCATACAAACTGTGGGCATTTCCTTGCAATTCAACAACATCACGTATCAATGCAGAATTTGACATAGGTCTCGCGATAAAAGCAGCAGTAATGTGGGAACATCAGTGGTTTCAAAGCGTATATCTCGATCATAAAATCAAGTCAATAATGAATATCAGACTAAGGATGACAAGCCTACTCCATACAATAAAATTGGTGGAGACTTTCAAAGAATATTTCATTAACATTTAAGTAGATTCCTAGAACAACCAACGTAGCAATAGATGCCATGGCAAATAATTTGATCCCCTTTGTTGGATATCCACCACAAATATCTAAGGAATTCTTTTGATTGAGTAGCTTCTAGTACCTACATTTGAGGTACCAGAATCAGAATTCGTGTGTGAAATCGTTGGTCCTAGTGATCCTTGGTATCATGACATCTACACATATCTTCGCATAGGAGTCATACCCATTGACCTGCCATCAAACCTAAAATGAACCTTTGTTAAAAATGCATCTAGATTTTTCATCCTAGGTGACACCCTATACCATAGAAGAATAGAAGGTACCTTACTGCACTATTTAAATGTTGAGGAGGCATTAACCACTCTAACCGAAGTTCACAACGATATCTATGGTTCGCATTCGAGTGGAATGACCATAGCCAAGAAACTGCTGAGGATGGGGTATTATTGGCCCAAAATGGAAAGAGAAGCACATGATCATGCTAGAAGGTGTCTACAATGTCAGCAGCATGGGGACCTCATCCATGCTCCAGCTCAAGAGCTTCATCCTATCGTCACACCATGGCCCTTTTCCCAGTGGCGACTCGATCTCATTGGGAAAATCACACCCACCTCATCCAATGGGCACAAATTCATCATAACTGCAACTGAGTACTTTACTAAGTGGGTGGAAGCCATACCCATGACGTATATAGCTGGGAAGCAGATTTCTAAGTTCATCATGAACTATCTCATTTGCCGCTATGGTGTTCCACAAGCCATTATCTCAGATAATGGGACACAATTCAAAAATCAGGAGGTTCGTGACTTATGTGAGAAATTCAAAATCCAACATCGCTTCTCCACCCCGTAATATCCCCAAGGTAATGGCCAAGCAAAAGCTACAAACAAGACCATTCTAAAAATCCTCAAGAAAATAGTCAATGATGCAGGTCATGATTGGCATCTGTAGCTTAATCCCGCCCTCTAGGCTTATCGAACCAGCATCCGCACACCCACTGGCACCATCCCCTTCTCCCTGGTGCCTCTAAATAGATTGGTGCCTCTGCCAGTTAATCTACAATAACTTGACCCTTGATCACTTTCTGCTTGACATACTCAATGTCGTACTCTGACAATATCATCTTAGTTATTAGTTTGCATCTTCTTAGTTATTAGTGGCATCTTCTTAGTTATTTTTTTGCATCTTTGAAGCATGACATTGTTATTTCATAAAGGTATTTGTAGATTTGCATGTGTAAACTAACCCTCCTAATGAGTGTTTGAGACTGGTTCACTTGCAGATTTTTAGGTACTTCATTATGGCGCTAGAAGGAGGGCTTTACTAACCTTTGCATTTCATTCTTCATGTAGAAAACACAGTCCGATACTGTCACTTTATTCTTAGTATGCCTATTTATATTTGATTCAGTATTGCTTTACGTGATTAATTTGTTTTCATCTGTTTTCATTAACCCCCATTGTGAAAAGAAAGAGTCATCACTCTTTCTGATAATCTGCAACACTAATGAGCTTAATACTTTTTTCTTTTTTGCTGCTCCTCTCAGAGTTTTAGAGTGTTGTGTTATTTAAATGATGATGCAGACTGTAGATATTGATTCATGCTTTTAAGAACGATTTTTTTTTTTTTTAAGAGTAAATGATGTTGATATTATATACTAATTGCAAGTACATGATGTTATCATCCTTTCAAAGATCTGTGAACCTATTTAACAAAGTCTTCTCAGCCTGTGATATGATAGCGACGCAGAAAATGGGTCTCTCTTTGCTCCATTAGTCTTTTGAAAGTGTTGTTGATCTTCTGCTTAGGCTTTTGTAAACCAATAGACTTATTTTCTGAGAGATTCCTCCCCTAGATTTTTTAGGCTTGGGACAAGCCTTAGCATGCCACAAGTTAGAGAAACCTATGGTAGGGATAACAACCTGCAATTAGGAAGCTTGTGTGTGAGAGATGTTCAAAGTGTATGTAGATGCTATTCGACAAAGCCTTCAAATCTGGGGATGGCCTGTCCATCTGTTGTCATAGTAAAAGTCTGTTATTAAATGCGTTTGTCAGAAAGTTTCTTTAACTACAAAGTGTGCCTTCACACCTACCATTTTCAATGGCTTTTGAGAATTTTTTTTTGAAATAAAACACTTTGGCACTATCTTCTTACATCACAAGTCTTCGAAAAAGGTATCTATATGCTTCTCCATCTTGCATCCTTGTGTGCTGCTGTATTACCAATCATAGTGCCCATGTATGGCATATTTAATGTATAAAAAAAAGTTAGATATGTTATATGTCACAAAATGATGGAAAGGTTAATAGAGGCGGCATAGTAGAAGCAGCAGTAACATCGATAGTAGTTAAAACAATCCAAAATGAGTCAACATGTGCCTCGATAATCAAATGTACTTCATTTGGCAGAGACTTTCAAATCTTGTCTTGAATTTATATGATTTGATATGACAGTCTTATCTTTTCATTAATTTGTCCCAGCTGCCTAGAATTGTAACTTTCTATTTCAAATTGTTGAGGCATTGGAAAAATCATGTAACGCATTAAACATCATGAGCTTGTGTGGTCTGCGTACTCCAAAAAGAAGCAAGTATCATTTAATTAAATGGCGATAGATGTTGGCTTGCGCAGTAAGATGTTCTTTTCTTTTGGCTTAAGCAGGTAGATGCTAGCAATTGGGTGTCAATCTGAATGCTTCCAAGCATTCTCTAAAAAACCTTGAAATAGGCATACACATCTGCCAAGATCTTCCTGCTTGAAAACGTTAGCTTCACATTTTTTATTTTTTTAATGCTATGCTATCTTGCTTCAAAACTGCGTTGGAAATCTGTAAAGACCTTCTCCATGCCGACATCATAAATATCCCTATTCCTCTGAATGTTCATCGCATTTACATTGCTATGATTATCATTGAAAGTTTCTCAACTCCTGTCCACATTGTGAATAATAGCATTGACTATTGCTATTAATGGCATTCCCCTTTCACTTGCTTCAGATAAAATCTATTTGATAGAAATTTCATCCTATCAAAATCATCAAGAAGTGGGATAGGAATATATCTGACCTTTTTTATGAAGGTGCTGGAAATAGGCTTTTGTCTTTGACACAGCGAATATCAACTAGCAAATTTGAAATTAAAAGAAACTAGGGAATATCAACTAGCAAGATTTTAATTGTATATGCCCTTGATGAAGGTTATTAGAAATTGATTTGATTTGATTGAGTGCAGTTTTAGTGATTCATAATTCAATATTCTCTCTTATTACATACTTAGTAATCTTATAATAAATGTCATAATTTTATGTTATCACATTTATTATGATCATTTTTTATAACCCACGTTTGAGATGATTATTACATTTGAGGTTATGATTGTCACATTAGGGATTATGAGGATGCTTTTGAGAAATTTATTCATTATAATTGATTTATTGACTCAATATCTCTAGTGATGTAGATTATGGTAAGGAAAAGAATGGATCTAACAAGTGTGGTACCTTCTCCATGCAATCAATATCAAAGCATGATCCATTTATAAATACTCTTGTTCTTTCAAATTTGAAATCATGTTATTATTTGAAGTTAGTGATCAAAATGGATTTAATGTTCTAATCCTCACATAATTGTCTTTTCTTTTCATAGGAATATCGAAAAAAGGTACAAAGACTAACAAAGGACAACAAAGGAAAACAAGGTACAACATGAAAACAAAGGAGGTACAAGGAAAGCGAAGGTGAAGGTTGAAATCAAGCATTGTGAGGATAATGAAGAACAAGGAGGTACAAAGGAAAACGAAGGTGAAGGTTGAAATCAAGCATTGGAGTTGGACGAAAATGAAAGCGAAATCAAAGTTAAAGATTCAAGCATCAAAATTGAAACCTAAAAGCGTTCTTAAATGCTTTGAGCTTCAGTCACCTACCTTAATTTCATGTTTCATGCTAGCTCATCTTTAGTTTTGGGCCTTAAAACGAACATTTCAAAATGCTTGGAGAGTTTGTTGTGTGCTTTAATTTTCTATTTTAGGCTAACTCATATTTCGTTTGGTGCTTTAAAACGAATTCATCATTGCTTTGGGGCCTAAAATGAACATGTGTTTTTTGTGTTTCATAATCTCTTATTCAAAGTAATCTCATCTAAAAAGGTGTATGCACTTCTCTCGCACTTCACGGTGATCTTGAGAACCAAAAGTCTTTTTGATCACATTAGTTGCATAAAAGATTGCCTCCACACTTCGATTTGGGTTTAAAATTGAACAAAATCTTGTGCGAGTGTGAGTGGGGGCATTATCTTGTATATTCTCTCTTTGTTTCCATCAAAGATTGATCGAGTTACGGATTTTGTCTTTACTCGCTTTTGTTTATCCTAAAGGGCCTGCCTTGCAGAAAAATTACTCACCCAAGGGAACGACTCAACTGGTAACACTCTAAAGCCAAGAGTATTTCCAACTGGGATATAAATGTGGGTATTGGAGTAAATGCCAATATCACATGGTTGATTCCGACAAGATGGATCTGAAAGGGGACTCTTGCCGTATGGGTTAATCTCCATGAACGGAAAGTCCTTATTAAAACCCATGTGCTAGAATTTTCCAAAATCCTTTAATCTATTTTTTGGTGCAAGAATGGTCATTTTGAAGCCACCCCACACTTTTACGGTCTCTAGTAGAAATGGAAAACATGCCATGGGAGTTTCATGGGTGTTGATGCTTGGCTGCCCCAGAGTAAGTGAGTGTCATGGAGGGGAGCTAGTGGGGTCAAGCATCTAACCATTTGCTAAAGATAAGTGTAGCTGGACTTGTCCAAGTGGGGATCCAACAAATACTGTCTTTCACATCCATAGGGTTGTACTTGTTGTTGTTTTGAAAGCACAGTGCTTTGATAGAAAACATTTGAAAACAAACACTCAACATGATCCTCAAAATTTCAAACCCTTTAGGAGGAAAATACCATTGATCAAATTCTCATGTTATTGCTTTCCCTTGGGATTACATCCTTAGGGGTTTCTAAACACTTGAGTTTACATCTCAATTTTCCCTCTAAAGTTAAACAATAGGTAACCCTTGCCTTAAATTCATCAAAGTTTCACATAATATACCTTGTGAAATTAGACAAAGTTGAGACATTGGACATTCAGTTTGAAAGTTAATCAAGAGTGTGTTTGTGGTAAAAAGAATCCATTAAGCAAAGATTAAAGACAATTGGACCCCACACATGTGTCTCCAATGATTTCACGCAAAGTCAAGATCAAGAAACCAAAGGTGAAATCCCTTAGTTTGAAAGCCCATCAAGAGCGTCTCTCTATGTTATATGAAGTCAGACATAGACTGCTTTTCAACTTTTACAAGAAGGCTTCAAGGAACAATCCCGGTTTGTATTCATTCTATTGCTGCCAAAACCCAAATCTTTTTAGAGAGTTTGAACATCTTGTTTAGAGAAAAACTTGTTCTTCAATGCCTAGGTCTAGGCAAACAAAGTGTCTTTTTTAGGTTCATCTTAGGATCAAAGAAAATCAAAATCTTTCTCATCCATCCTTCAAACATCAAAACAAACATCATCTCACAATCAACTTTTGGAAAATCTTGAAATCATCCTTAATGCTAGGCTTTTTGGAAAAATCAAAATCATCAAAATCCTTGAGACAAAATCCTTGAAAACATCATCAAAATCACCTTTGGCTAGGTATGTGTAGATGTATCCTTTTGCATATGCTTATTCAAAAGTTATCAAAACCATCTCATTTAGCTTAGTATATGTAGATGAATCCTTCATCATATGCTTAGTGAAACTATCATCTTGTTTGGATAGGTGTAGGTAGATGCATCCTTCTCCCCACACATATTCATATTATCATCCTTTGATCAATTCTATCCCTTATATAATCATCCAAACATCTTAGGGTCTATTTTTTCAAAATCAAAATCAAAATCAATCAAGGACAAATCCCAAAATCAAAATCCGAAACATATCTGAAAGTCCCAAAATCCTAGTATTTCCTTCAAGACTTACCAAAAGATCATCACATCCACATCATTCATCTTTTACATCATCATCATATCACCTTTCGATCCTCAAAGATATCCTAAAAAAATTCACTTTGGGGCATAAAATAAAGATTAATCCAAAGAAATCAAGAGATTCATCTCCCATTCTTAAAAATTGATCCTTGTTTTATGGTTCAAACCAGATCTCAATACAAGAATAGCATGGAAGCCAACAAAGAAACACCCACTTCAAGTGATTTAAGTCAAACCACTCCTGAAATGAATCACATTGGGTCTGGAACTCTCACAGTTAACCTTCCAACATCATCAGAAAACCCACAAGAGGAAAACCAAGGAGAGGATCTTACCTTTGGAATGACTCATGACTCATGACTGAAATGCTTCAAAATCCAGAAAACCATAAAATCATCAACATCATGATGAGGCTCAACCCTTCGTTATACATGCTTGAATTAGCAAAACAAGG
>VDFB02024585.1:0-24562 GCA_007258455.2 Sequoia sempervirens | reverse complement strand
ACAACATATTTCATATTTTCATACCTCCATTGCAACACCATGTTCATTCCTCATCTAGCATTTCTTAAGCATCTCCCTCCATTTTCCCCAAATGCCTCCATTTGAAATCACAGTATTTAACACCTCTTTTGACCATGGATCAATATTTGATTAAAAATAATATAGTGGTCATATAGCTTATTCAATAGTATAGAATTAGATTTGTTTGCTCTTTTGTTCAATAGTCGCCATATTTGATTACTAGATGTTTATTGACAGTTTTCTTGAAGGGGATGAGAAGCTCAAGAGGTTCCAGAATGGTTACAATGGAGAATGGATCTCAACCCCTTATGGGGTTACCTATGTGCATATCATGAAATATTTTACCCTAGAGGGTAGGTACACAACAATTCACGAGTACGGCTTTCCCTTCTTTGCCATATTCATAGAAATGAAAAGATTAATATACCTTTCTTTCAATTATTTTCTCTCAAACAATGCAAGCCTAAGCAAGTTTCACCTCCCCTTCACTAGGGATTGATTCAGTGCCTCTATAATTACACCTCGACCATCACCCCCATGTCAGGCCCTTCTACTGGTAATAGCCCCAATGTTAATGTCACCCTTGAGAATCAACAAGAACCCCTCCCCTATCCTTAGGTGAATATTCTTGGTGAGGGCACCTCTATAAGACCTCCCAAAAAGCCCCCTGTTGTCCCCTCTATTATGAAACAATCCTCTATTAAATGTCTCCTTATCAAAGGGGACCTTGTTGTTTAGAATGTGAAAGGTAAGAAGAGTAGCTCTAACCCTTCGGGTAACCCCTCAAGAGCTAAGAGAAAGGGTTTTGATAGTGTTAAACCCAAAAATGATAAAAAAATATTGAGATTAGAGATGAGGATGAACAAGGAAAAATAGACAAATCTAGCAGTGGTAAGGGTGAAAGAAGGTCAATAAGGCTCATGGACCAATTGGCCAAGGGTAAAAAACTTAGCTTTGAAGAACCTAGTGATGACCCAGAAGAAGAGGATTCGGTCATCATTAATGTGAGCAAAAAGGAACTGTTGGTGGTTATGGGCGAAGACCTCTTAGATGACTCTACTAGCAATGAGGAGGATAAAGAGATGGAGGGTGATGACCAACATGTGGTCAAAGACTCGGAGGGCGATGAAGATGAAGGGGTTAAGATAATTGAAAAAGAAATTGAGGATGTGGTTATGAAAGTTACAAAAGATATGGAAGAGAAGGCCATGGAGGAAATGGAAGAGGATGTGCAAGATAAAGATAGGCCCTTTGATTTCTATCTCACTCAATTCTAGGAGTTGTAGGATAAAGTGGACAAAATGGACAAGGCTTTCAATAAACTTACGTCTATTACTCCAGGCATCATGTAGAGGGCTATATCCAGTACTATGAATGGCACAACCAAGGGAAGGAAAGGTTGTAGAAAGATGAACTCCTCTAAGGCTAAGGAGGTGTAGCTAGATGAGAGAACAATTGAAATGATGGAAAACTTTTGATGGATCCTATTTATTCTCAGCAGGTGGAAAATGTTTGGTGCAACTCAATCTTTAGCTTGTGCATCAATTCTATTGATTGTTGTATTATTTTTTAAATTCAAGATGAAATTATTGATTTTCTTCACCAAGAAGTGGCTAACATTGATTTATTTTTGTGTCATTTGTGCACTATCAAAAATCTGAATTGTGCTTATAGAGGGCTATTAAGGAAATACCTAAAAGTTTAATGTTTTGTTTCCTATGAAAGAAGGCTTGATGGTTTTTTTAATACTATGATGATAATAAGGTCCTTATTGTGGAGCAAGATAAGAGGGAGGAGGTGCCAATAGCATCACTAGATGGTGTCAATTTTTTTGGTTGTGGTAGCTATGAAAATTGTAAGTCTATGTGTGGGGCAGATATGAGGTCTATGTGATTTGACTCGACCCTGTAAGTATGGTGTTATGGTTGATGTTGGACTCATAATGGTTTTTTGGTGTCTATGTGCATAGAAATATGATATATCTAGATTATAAATAGTAAGTAATATATGTGATCCTACAACTCATCAAGTTTGTGATGTATGATATATGAACAACGTATTAATTTTTATAATTCCTAGATTCTAAAAATAGATTTTAATATTAAAACAAAAATAAAAAGATTTTATTATCTTTACAACAAAATATCTATAAACCTTGATATATTTATTGTATAAACTTTTTAAATACTTTTTGATATATCAATAAATTAAAATAACAAATCAAAACTCATAAATAAAAATAGATCAAGATTCGTGATCAATGTTAATAATATGAATTTGTTTGATAAATGTAATATGATTTAATTGAACAAACTCTTAGGGATTTTGTCTTCATTCAATGAATGATCAAGTTGATAAACAATTATATTTGATTTTCTATATAATATTTCTCTTTATGTTGTATCATTTCCACAATATGGAGTGTATATTGAAAATTTCTAAAATATTTATTTATTTTTATTTTAAGAAAAGTATCATATTATTTATATAAATATATATTCTTTAAATCACAAATATCTTATATTGTTTTAATTTTAGGGAAAAATACATAACATTTTTTTAGGAAATAAATAAATATTGCTTAATATAAATATGAATATTATTGAAATTTTAATTTAAACTGATGTAGAATATTTTATTTGTTTATTTTTATTAAAATTTATGCAATATTATTCTTTACAATCTGAAATATAAATGGTATTGCATTAAATTTTGTTTCATAACAATAAATTGCTTAAATATAAATTTTGAAAAAAGAAAGAAAAACAAATCAATATAATAATAATCTCATTGTTTCTATTATTCAAATTAATAATAAACAATTTAATACAAATCTAAAAATTAATAAAAATACATTTTTCAATAACTACATACAATATTTTTATAAATATAATTGTGTTTCAACTAAAATCATTTAAACATAACTTTTAAGTTTTATTTTATTATTTTGTTTAATAATCAATTATTATTTTTAATTTATTAAAAAATTATACAAAAAATTCAATCAAAAATATTAAATATTGAATTTATAACAATCAAATATAATCTTTCACTTTTTTTATTTAATTGTAAATAATCTTTAATTTTAATTTGTTCACAATTCTTATAACAAATTCAAACAAATATATTAAATATTCAAGAAATAATAATAAAATATAATAAAATATATATAAACACATTAAAGAAAAAATAAAATCTTTATCAATTTCACAACTAGATTAATCTTTTCAAAAATTGAATTTGTGAAAACATTATTACCCCACATCTATAACTAAAATATAAATTTACAACTTAATTAAACCTATAACAAACAAAAAAAGCCTAAAATATTAGCTAAATACACCACTCAGTACGTCAAACGACAAAATAGTGCGCGGGATTTTGAGGCGGTAATTGGTGTAGTTTTAAACCCTTGAGGCGGGAAACGGGAGCACTTAAACCCTATGGTGGAAACGACAAATACAAATAGCGACTGTAACAGAATGACAAATGTGAAAACGGATGTATTACTTTTGGAACGGGAAAGGTTCGACTTAAGGGGGCTATGGGCCTAACCACCTAAGTAGTCAATGCGTAGAGTGTGTCGATTAAGCTCAACCATCTCTCTTGCACCATATGCATATGTCCCATCAATCTTCACAAATCCCACCACTAGGATGTCTTAGATCCTTAGGCTCTCCCAAATTGTTCAAAATGTTGCTCAAATTGATTTTAGCACCCATACACATGTAGTTAGTGTTAGCCATGCTTTCTTTGATCTATAAATCAACCAAGGATGACCCAAAATTTTCTTGCGATCATGCAAATCATCTTTACATGTGTTTGAGCTCCATAGAGACATTCATAAATGAATCGCATAGTTCCTTCATGTTAGTTATATTCCTAAATCACCCTGCCAACATAAATGTGCTCCCTCATTAAACCTACAACCTTCCTATTTCCCCACTCTTTCCTCTCGATGTAGATAGGGGGCATGTTATCAAACATTATGGATTTTTGGCTCTTACACCTACCAATTGTGTTCTACCTAAGAGTTTCCAAGGCCTTTTCAACAAGTCCATTTCCTTCATATCCTATAATCATGATACTCCACCAAAAGGCATTTTTTAATGCAGTGAAGGATACCATACTCTTCACGTGGTGCCCATCTTTGTTCCATATTCCCATGGTCCTCTCCCATTTAATCACTACACAACAGGACCATAATGTTGAAAATCAAGATAAAACTTTACAGCGAAAATATGTAGATAATTTTATGCATCCAAATAAACAAAGCAATAAATCATAGATGAAAATATATTACAATATAAATGCAAACCATAACCCAAGAATTACATGGAGAAATATTTACAGGAAAAAAATCCACATCCAAAGAAATCCAAGACTTGTATTAATCCTTCAAGTGAGTTACATCAATATAGCTTCTCTCTATGAATCGCTACAACACTTCATTGCTTCAACAACCTATAAATTAACTTGTTTTCCTTCTACTCAAGCACTAAATATATAGGCATGAGAGAAACCACAAATCATGAATGGTTTCTAAAACCATTTAGGCGTAAATCGCAAAAATAAGAAACTTTCTCTTCCAACCTATGATTTATCTGCCTTTTAGTAATGTGCTCATGCAAACTAAAAAAATATTCCTTATCTTCTCCAAGCTCACATTTAACTTTCCCTTTTTCATGCTCTTTCTAATTTGACAACTAAAAAACACTTTACAAGTTGTCATAGTTGCATTTAGTAACTTTCATGACAACTAAAAGATAATTACAAACTATCAATTAATAATTAAATACAAATATTGTCAAAGCAAGGTTGAGACATTTACTCAACACATAATGTAGCCCATGCCTAATTAATTCGGCATTGACTGTTATTTTTATTTAATTTCTTTGTTTTTCTTTTCTCCAACATCCACCATGGAGGCAACTAGGCAACTAACGGGGATGTGACAACACTCCCTTAATTTATTCACAAAGGGAATTCGGCATATAGATAATCTTTACTCCAAGGTTAAACTTAATTCCACTTGGATTTTTTGGCTTGCTAAGTGTAATTTAAACCATGCACCAAGAAAACTTCCAAAGGATAATTGAGGTCACATCTTCTCAACATTTGCACAAAATATCCATGTGTTCCATTAAGCCTTGGTGGAAGGACTAGAAATGGTATGTTGATAGTCCATTCCACATTACACCCCTAAGAAAGGATATAAATGACTTTCTATCACATCTTCCCATGATTCAAAAGCTTGATAGTAGGTGGTCTCTTCAATCTCTCAATTTTATTCAACCTAAATGTTTTCAAACAGTTTGAAAAGCGGTTGTGGAGCCCAAATTTAAGGCGGTCTCCCAAGCTTTTGAAAACATTTGGCTTGAATAAAATTGAGAGATTGAAAAGCAGTTGTGGAGCCTAAACTTAGCGGTTTATAAATAGCAACCACGTTACGGTGGTTTCATCAACATTGAGGGTATTTCTGCCTTCAATAGATACTAGCCTTTCGGGTTACCTTGTTGAATATGGCTGAGCCGTGGAATAATGGTCTCCATAGGTTTCTCAGACAAAATGAGAGACCGCCTTACATTTTCCTTTATGGCATCCATTAATAGATGTAATATTGGAGCATGCATGAATGGGTATAGAAAAGGCAAGGCCATGCTATGAATCCATAATTGATAAGATAAATTTTTAATTAATCCTTAAGGAAGACTATGTCGTTATGCAATCTTGAAAATATATAACAAACAAAAAACACAACTTACTATAGAATGAATATGTTTTCACACTTGATGTCAATTTACTTAGCAATTTATCTCAAATAATAAAAATAGCATTGTTAAATGGTTAACACTATCTATATTTATTACATACTCTACAAATAGTTTAATCATCAAGTTAATTTATACCATTTTCTACACATGCCTTGGCATTAAGATTTAAACCTCACTTTTCTCTTGCCATTTTAAAATCCTAGGCCATTTCATCTATTTATAGAAAATTATCAATTTAAACATAAGCTTATGTAATAATAAGCTATCGTAGATTTAATATCATAGACATTATTGATATACATTACCTATCTTGTTCTATTTCAAATGTTCCCTTTGCAGCGAGGGCAACTCCAGGCAGGTCAACTGGGGAAATTAGATCTGCCTTCCTCAATGCTTTGTTGGATGTCTATAACCCATTCCATGCTCTTCTTTTTGGCACACCCAAAGTGAACGTTTGCAAACCTGGTAGACTCTCACTTCACCGCTATTCAAGCTCCTGTTGCTACCCCCTGCCTCCCTTATTCTTTCGCCATGCACTACTAAAATCTCCACATTTGTCTTCTTCTTTCCTACTTCGCTCATTCTTCCACAATCTCTCATCTCCTTGTTGCTCGATATGTTGTTACCAAGCTCCCACATTTTGGCATGGCGTTGGTTGTCTGCCCATCCTCCTATCTCTCTTGCACCATATGCATATATCCCATCAATCTTCACAAATCCGGCTACTAGGATGTCCTAGATCCTTAGGCTCCCCCAAATTGTTCAAATTTTTGCTCAAACTGATTTCTAGCACCCATACACATGTAGTTAGCATTAGCCACGCTTTCTTTGATCTATGAATCAACCAAGGATGACCCCAAAAAAATTTGGGATCATTTAAATCATCTTTACATGTGTTTGAGCTCCATAGAGACATTCATAAATGAATCACATAGTTCCTTCATGTTAGTTATATTCCTAAATCACCCTGCCAACATAAACGTGCTCCGTCATTGAAACTACGACCTTCCTATTGCCCCATTCTTTCCTCTTGATGCAGACAGCAAGGATGCTATCAAACATTATGGATTTTTGGCTCTTACACCTACTAATTGTGTTTTGTCTAAGAGTTTCTAAGGCCTTTTCAAAAAATCCATTTCATTCATATCCTATAATCATGATACTCCGCCAAAATGCATTCTTTAATGCAGTGATGGATACCATACTCTTCACGTGATGCCCATGTTTGTTCCATATTCCCATGGTCCTCTCCCATTTAATGCCTGCACAACAGGCCCATAATGTTGAAAATCAAAATAAAACTTTGCAGTGAAAATATGTAGATAATTTTATGCATCCAAATAAACAAAGCAATAAATCATAGATGAAAATAGATTACAATATAAATTCAAACCATAATCCAAGAATTACAAGGAGAAATATTTACAGGAAAAAACTCCACACTTAAAGAGATCCAAGATTTGTATTAATCCTTCAAATGAGTTACATCAATACAATTTCTCTCTTTGAATCCCTACAACACTTCATTGCTTCAACAACTTGTTAATTAACTTGTTTTTCCTTCTACTCAAGCACTAAATATATAGGCATGAGAGAAACCACAAATCATGAATGGTTTCTAAAACCATTTAGGCATAAATCACAAAAATAAGAAACTTTCTCTTCCAGCCTGTGATTTTATCCACCTTTTAGTAATGTGCTCATGCAAACTAAAAAAATCTTCTTTATCTTCTCCAAGCTCACATTTAACTTTCCCTTTTTCATGCTCTTTCTAATTTGACAACTGAAAAAAACTTTCCAAGTTGTCATAGTTGCATTTAGTAACTTTCATGACAACTAAAAGATAATTACAAACTGTCAATTAATAATTAAATACAAATATGGTCAAAGCAAGGTTGAGACATTTACTCAACACATAATGTAGCCAATGCCTAATTAATTCGGCATTTACTATGTTATTTTTCTTTAATTTCTTTGTTTTTCTTTTCTGCAACATCCACCATGGAGGCAACTGACGAGGATGTGACAACACTCCCTTAAGTTCTTCACAAAGGGAATTCAAGGTTAAACTTAATTCCACTTGGCTTTTTTGGCTTGCTAAGTGTAATTTAAGCCATGCACCAAGAAACCTTCCAAAGGATAATTGAGGTCACATCTTCTCAACATTTGCACGAAATATCCATGTGTTCCATTAAGCCTTGGTGGAAGGACTAGAAATGGTATGTTGATAGTCCATTTCACATTACGCCCCTAAGAAAGGATATAAATGACTTTCATCACATCTTCCCATGATTCAAAAACTTGATAGTAGGTGGTCTCTTCAATCTCTCAATTTTATTCAACCTAAATGTTTTCAAACAGTTTGAAAAGCGGTTGTGGAGCCCAAACTTGTCCATTTTGCCTAGGGTTTTCTTTTCTAAGGCCTTCCTATTAGCACCTATTTGATACATCTTAATGTCTCTAATCTAAGATATTTGTTTTCTGGGCAACCAAAAACCCTTCTACATTATTTTAGATTTTGTTTGTGCCCAAAATGCTTGGCAATGGATCTGTGATTTCTTCCAACCTTCTGTGCCTAAGCCCTTTACTTGGCACAATATCCTTTTGGATGATGGGGCCAAATTTTCCAAAGAGTTCTCCTAGCTATCATGTTCCTTCAAAGTAAATATTTGTTTCTATACCTAAAAAGATAGAAACTCTACTTGTTGATGTGTTTTTTGCAGTGTTCCACGGGGACACGTCCCCCCCAAAAAAACTCGCGTTTCCTAGAGGGGGACGTCTCAAAGACTTGGGGACTTGGGGGGGAGTCCCCCCACTAGCCCACCACCAGCGCCACCATCCCACCACCAGTGTTGTCTCCAAGACGCCACTAGGACTTCGAGGTTGCTGGGGTGTCCTCAAGAGATCTAGGGAACTCCTAGTTGTCTCCAAGATGTATAATTCTTATACTTATACATCTTTTTATAACTTTTTTTCAGGGACTATATGTATTTCAACACCCCACTGCCCCCCCACCACCATCCCCCCATCGTCCCCCTGCCGCCCCCAAAATTAGACCCCGTGCCCCCGTGTCCCCGAAACACATCCCTTGTCGTCCCCCCATCCCCATCCCCAAAACCCCGTGGAACACTAGTTTTTTGTGACCAACACCAAACAACAGAATAAAGTGTCCAATGGCTACTCTATCCTCTCTTGATCAAAGTATTTCGTGTGCTAAGATTTGCGAGAGAGATCATACGTTCAACTCCAAGGTTCCTTCAATGCAGTAGAGTACACTTAGTTGGTTCGCTGGGATATGTTGTTTTCACGAGGGGACTTACACAATTGTTCACAAGTTCATGGCAGCTGACAACAAATTAATGATGGAAGGGGATTTTTGCGTAGTGCGAATGATTTGGCAATGACATACGAGTTTCCTAATACTAATCAGAAAAGTACTAAATTGAATGGCTGTAGGGATTAAAAAATTTAAGTCCTATCTAAGAGTGGAATGTGGGATCAACTTCAGCAGGCTTCAACTAGACTTTGCTTTACCTCACATTAGACAGCTTCTACAAAGTCGGTGCAATCTTCAAAGGGGTAGCAAGAAATGTTCAAATCACAATTCAACATAAGGACACCATCACAACGATGCATGCCAAAACATGAATCATAACCGAAGTTAAGTTTAAAAAGTATTTCAGTCGACCGCACAAGACAAACTTACCATCAACAAGCTCGCTAGTGGTATGGATTAAATGAAGCTACTTTGATCAAACACCACAATCCACAACTAACTACGTGCATGAAAATGAAAATTACTCTACTTTAAGTCCTACTTGAAGTAGAAGGACGAAGAAACTTTGCTAGCCACTCACAACAAAAGGTGAAACCATCATCAATGATAACTCTTTATATTGAGAGAGTGTTCACAACAATTTCTTACAAAGCTTTCAAAGGAAAACTTTCCTTCTTCAAACTATGCTAACAAACTAATGCTAAGCTATCTCTCTACTCTATCAGAATGTGTACTATGTCTGTCTGTCTATGATCTAATGTCTAATGAATTAAAAATGAGGGGGAGTCCCTTTTATATAGCTCGCCAATCTCAATGGACGGTCCAGATTGAATTACAATGGATGGCTCAGATTGAGCCACATCATCCCTAGACTAGATTCTTCCCTAGTAACTACCAGAAGGTGGAGGAGTGGTGCAATTAATGAGCACAAAATAACAGACTCCTCCTTTGACCACTATGGGCAATTAATGCCCACTACCCTTCTAGAAGATTCTTGTCCAGGATCCTATTCCCATTGTTCTTCTCTCTGACTGCGAAATTAACAAACTGGGCTAGCACTGCATCAACTTCCTACTCAGAAATGGCTAGAGTAAGATTATGCTAATACTTGATGATGGCAATTGTTTACTCCTACCGGATACAATATTTTCTTCAGGTCTCGATGGATTCCCGAGTGCTTTGAATAATGGCAGAGAAAGTGGAGATATTCTCAAAGTCAACATGAGCAAATATTCTCATTTCAAAGAAGAATGGGTGCAATCTGCCCTTCAAACCATTCACTGTCACTTCCTCAGGAGTTAGTCATTTTGTGAACAATGCCTTGAGCGTGTTCAAGATGCCCTCTTGAATGTTTCCCATGGCCTTCCACTGGTACATTTTGACCCATTTTTTGACAACGTTAGTTGAAAAATGGGTCAAAATGTACCAATGTTCCTAATCTTGACTGACTTTGTCCTTGCCATGTCAAAGAAACCTCGGCTAGTGAATGTTGTGGAATACCAGTCGGGAAAATCATATCTATCTCCAGCCTGAATTACCCCTCCCTCAATCAAATTTGCACTAGCATAAGCATTAGAACAGATAGGCGTGCAATAGTTTTGTCCTGAAAAATGTGAGTATCACTCCATGCATGTTCAATGTTTTCCATACGAGTGAGGATGTTGGAGGCATGCTAGAAAAAGGAGACAAGATCTTCAATGAATCTCTCAGCCTCAACATGAACACCACCAACCCACTTGTCTCCTTCTTGAATTGCCCTCTTCATTTCCTTGAGCCCGCTAACTAACTCTCGTGGAAGCTCGGTTGGAAGATCTACCGCTGGATTTTCCTGAGCACATGGACATGCTAGATGTTGTACATAGCCAATTAACGCCTTATGCTCCTTCTTCAGCCTCTTGTATTTTTCTCCTTTTCGAAATCTTCTATCCTTCAATGCTTGAAAGGAGTTTTCAGCTTCCTCAATCACTTGTGCTCCAGTAGGACGTCCTAGTTCAACAGTAGTGATCGTGTAATTCTCAGGCATTGCTTCATCTCGATCACATTTTTCCCTTGGAACCGCAACATGAAGAGTGCAGGAACTGGACTCATCTGTTTCAACCCTGGAGTATTTTCTAGCTCTTTTCCTCTTAGGTGACCCATTTATTCTATTAAGGAGCTCTTCCATCTCTATTGTTGGGTCAATGTCATCCTCCTAATCTCTTCTTATCGCACTCGTCAGCCAATTTGGAACAACCTGTTGAGTGTTGTAGATGATAAGTGGTTGCTCCTCTGTTGCTTCTACTTCATGAACTTCCTCTTCAACAATATTTAGTTGAGGCCCATCTGTCTCCATGTGCTACCTATCTTCCGCAACACCCTGAGCTTTAGGCTCTATAGTATCTTCAAAGGTTTTCTCAATCGCACGATCCAAGCAAGTGTCTATTTTTGTTTCCTCATCTTCATCCGGCTGGCTAGCACTCCTAGGAGCATTAGCACTCTAACTATCGGGCTCCCTAGGCAATGGTTGATTGACTTCCTCCATTTCTTGCTCTTCATTCATTCTAACCCTTTGACTTGCAAATAATGAAATTTCTCGTACGCTGGAAGAGTGAGTCAACAGTTGTGTAGGTGATGGTTCCTTTGTCCTCTAAGGCTCTAGCTGAATTGGTTCCTCCTCCTGTGGCTCTGTAGCTTGGGTGGCTTGTTTTCTCTTCCTTGTTGATGTTGATGGCATTTGATCGCCCATGAGGTTGTACGTGAGGGAAATTGATTTTCTCTTAAGCCTGTGAACATGTCTATCCACCCAACTCCTTGTGAATGTTAAGACCGGCATAGACAACGTGTCCAAGTCTATGATCTCCGGTTCTGCCCAATCAAGTGACGGGACTGGCATGATTCATAATCGGGTTGTTTAACATTGACATCCTCATCCACTTGGTCTAGAACTTGAACAACCTCGCATTCTTTGATCAATTTCAGAGGTAACCTAGAGAACATCCTCCTTCTAATCCCAACTTCATCTTTTTCATTTGCCCAAAAATCTTCAACATGAGCCCTATGCCTATACTCTTCACCCTGAACTACTTTGATCCTTCTGTGAGGATCAAAGTCCTATCGGCTAGTGTGGAGAGTGAGGTGATAGAATTGTAATTCCTTCTCTGCTTCCTTGGCTACTTGTAAAGATGGACACTCTTCAAGTGAATTTCCCATAACGATAAGGAAGTGCAATCCTCCTTTCTTATTTTTCCTTATGATTTTGTTGTAGGAAATGAGTTACCTAGACACTTCAAGCATTACCATCTTGTCTGTGGGGTACCTTGGCAATCTAAAGGCATATGAATGGAACCCTGGCAGCCTTATGTAAGTGAACTTCGGGAACTGGATATACCAATACCCGTACTCTTCAATCAACTTTTGTGCATCTTTGGATATTCTTTGTTGTGTTCTCCATTGAAGAGTCCTGGTGATGTACATAGTAAAAGCGTTGTTCACTCTCTTGAAGCTGGAGGTATTTGTCAGATGTAGCTGCTTGCAAGCTTCATGGATTTTAAATTGACTAGGACCGCATCCAATTGGCTCTTGGTATGTCAATCGTTTATACTTCGTCATCTGAGCCAGCATATAGATGACATACAAGCTCATATAAAATGTCCTTGTTCTCCTCAAACTTCTGAATTGCTCATCTATATTGTTGTTGATCATTCTTGCCCAATCTACATACTATTTTCCCTCCAACACTACGTTGATGTAGAAGAACATCCAAGACTCAAAAGCGTACACCTGTGGGCTGCCATTCACCCAGCTAAGCATCATGATTAAATCGCAGTACTCCTATTTCAGCTCCTCTGAGATAATTTTCTTAGGCAACTTGGCGCTAGGAGGTTGAAGAGTCCTGGTGATGTGCATAGTAAAAGCGTTGTTCACTCTCTTGAAGCTAGAGGTATTTGTCAGATGTAGCTGCTTGCAAGCTTCATGGATTTTAAATTGACCTGGACTGCATCCAATTGGCTCTTGGTATGTCAATCCTTTATACTTCGTCATCCGAGCCAGCATATAGATGACATACAAGCTCATATAAAATATCCTTGTTCTCCTCAAACTTCTGAATTGCTCATCTATATTGTTGTTGATCATTCTTGCCCAATCTACATACTCTTTTCCCTCCAACACTACGTTGATGTAGAAGAACATCCAAGACTCAAAAGCGTACACCTGTGGGCTGCCATTCATCCAGCTAAGCATCATGATTAAATCGCAGTACTCCTGTTTCAGCTCCTCTGAGATAATTTTCTTAGGCAACTTGGTGCTAGGAGGTTTTGTCTTCCTCATCCATGATGTATTAATTCTCTTTGCACACCTTTCGAAAGATGAGGCGTACATTTTATCAACCCTTTCTTTTGACTTGTACAACATTCTCTCCACAACTGGAATCCCAAACGCCTCTCCAATAGCCTTGGGTGTGAAGTTAGCTAGCGACTTTCTGTCCGGAGAGACAATCATTTGGTGGTCTAGTCTATAATAATTTGCACACTCCATTATTAACTCAGGACATCGAATTGCTGGTGGAAAACCACCAGATGCATACAATCCACTTCTCACGATGTTGTGTGATGTCTCTGATGGATGATGACCAGCCTACTCGTATATTCTCCTTCTGAATGCCTCAAGGTTGAATGAACCAAGGTTGGTGTCAGTCAACCCCGCCAACTTTGAGACAAACTTTGACTCGGGAAGAAAGAAATTCTTCAGCTGTTTGATGATCGCCTGCCTAGAGGCATTCTCTTTACCTACTTCTGTATTTCCAGCTCTACTTGTAGCTTTGCTCATTCCAGCAGCCTCTCCCCTTCGAACTTCAGCCATCTACAAAATAAAATTCAAGCATTACAATTCCAACTTAGAAAATAAAATTACCCCGAGATGGCTGGAAATATGGAGTTAGCTTCAAAAATGAAAGTTCTTCAACACTAAACTACCAACTCCAAACCTCGATATTTTTGACTCTGAAATTCAAACTTCAAACTCCAATGCCTAGAACCTTCAGCAATATCACTTTCAGCACTTAGAAAAAATCTTCACTCAATTCACTCACTTTAGAATTTCTCTAGCACTTACTTCAGCCTCAACACTTCTCACAATTTTACTTCAGCACTCTCACAATTTCACCTCTGCAACTTGTGAAGAAAAAATGAATAGCTTCAGAGTTTATATAATTGAGAGATGGCGCCCAGTTTAGCAATTGTTTTTAATTCACTCCTCCACTACTTAGCCATTTTCCAATTCGGGAGAGATGACTGGCGAGTTGTCACAAAGATTATGCACAGTCATCATAGAATCTTCTATTGCTAGAGATTCCATCCTTCTTAAAAAAATTCAAAATTTCCCACCTTGACTGCATGTGGCATTCAGTTGACTAAAACATCTTTGGGAAATTCATTAAAATTATTTCCAATATTACTAAGAAAACGTCTTGGAAATTCCATCCATCTTTCAGTGCCTAGCGTACTTTATCATCTTAATTTCATTTCAAACGCCCTAGGCAAATTTATTTCATTTGAAGAATTTTCATTTATTCCACTCTCCAGAAAAATTTCATCAGTTGCAATCTCCAACATTTAAAATCACAAGGTGAAATTATTTTCCCCTTCAAAACATCTTCCCTTAGAAAAATATTTCTCAACTCGATTGATTGATGTGTCTTCACAAAGGGAGACATTTAATTTTTCAACCTTGGAAAAATAATTTTTTCAATGTTTACCTTTACTTCACATTCTTCCCATTTGGGTGGACTTGAGGTGTCTTCCTTTCATTTCTCACGCCTTGGAAGAAAATTCCATTCACTTGCTCAAGTTGGGCGCATTTAGCCCCTTCTATTTCCATTCCCAATGACTTAGTCAAATTCTCTAACCCATCCCCAAGCTAGGTGCATATCAAGGGTGGTACCTCCATTTTGGACACTTAGAAAAATTTCTAGGCCTCTCTCCTTGTTGGGCGCATTTGCCAAGGCCTTCTTCCACCTTCAAACACTTAGACAAATTTTCAATCACTCACCTTGATGTTTTGGGCACATATACTACCTTGGACTTTCATTTAGCCAAATTTCTAAGTCAAACTCTTTACTAGGGCGCATTCAAGGGGTCCAACTTTCAATTTTCACCACTTAGAAACTTCTTCCATCCCCCCTCTTAAGTTGGGCGCATTTGAGGGTATCTACCTTCAATTCCAATGCCTTAGAAAGATTTTGAGTCACCTTCTTTCCTTTAGGCACATTTGGACCCTTCAACTTTCATTTTTCACACTTACAAAATTTCCTAGGCATCTCATCTTCCATTATTTCTTGGGCACACTAGAGGGGTCAAACTTTCAATTTCTAACACTTAGAAAATTTCTCTATTTCCTCCTTCAAGCTAGGCGCATTTGGGGGTAGGAGCTTCTAGTTTCCATGCCTTAGAAAATTTTCTAGGTATCTCTTCAAACTAAGGCTCATTTAACACCTTGAGCTTTCAATTCTCATCACTTAGAAAAATTACAACCTCTTCTCCAAGTCAGGGCGCACTCAGGGACCCCTACTTACAATTTTCAAGACTTAGAAAAATTTTAAGCTCTTCTTCTCAGCTTGGGCGCGTTTGGCAAGGGCTACTTCCACTTTTATTGTCTTAGAAAATTTCCAACGCAACCTCTTGGCATTTGGGCGCATTTCACCCCTCTTACTTCCAATTCGTGACACTTAGAAAGTTTGCCAACCTTCTCCTCTTAGCCAAGGCGCATTTGGGGATATGAGCTTCCAATTTCCCACACTTAGAATTTTTTTCAATGGCATCTCTACCTTGGGCGCATCTAGGGGTAGCTACTTCAAGTTTTCTTGCCTTAGAAAAATTTGAATGGCCCCTCTCTTCCTTGGGCGCATTTGGGAGTGGCAACTTCCAATCTTAATACCTTAGAGGTTTCATCAACTCCCCTCTCTACTCTAGGCGCATTTAGCATGGTGTACTTCAAGTTTTTCTGACTTAGGAAAAAATTCCACCTTTCAGCTTGCTCTTGGGCGCACTAGAGATGGGCTACTCCCAATTTTCATGCCTTAGCCAAATTTCCTTCAACTTCTCAAGTTGGGCACATATGCTAGGCTAAGCTTTCATTCTTCCAGACTTAGATGATTTTCAAGCTTGTTTTTAGACTTGAGGCAGTTTTGAGAGGTGATTCTTCTAATTTCTAGCTTTGGAAGGCTTGATTTTCGTTTTGCCTTGATCCTCGTGACGTGATTGAGTTGTTGGCACCCAATGTTTTGCATGCACCTACTATTTTTAGTGACTTGCCAAAAATAGTAAGTGTTCAAAATGAGCTCAAATTTTGTAAGTGTTCAGAATGAGCTCAAATTTTGTGAGTAGATTGCCTGAAAGGTGTTGGTCATGGTTGGATGTTGTTTGTGCGTGACTCTCGCATTTCGCCACACTTCATAGGAAACCCTAATTCCTCAGCATGGACCTGCTAAAAATAGAAAGTGTTTGATTTTCAAACTTTTGTAACTCCGTTTGATCTGAAATTTGTTCCATGGGGTCCTCGTCACTTGCTTGACTTGCTCACACTAGTGCCTCGCGTTGACTTGCTATTTATAGCCGTGTTTCCGAAGTGACTTACTATATATAGTAAGTTCTCATATTGCCTTCAAATTTTACCAGTGGACTCCTTGAAAGATATTGATCGCGATGGGATACATCAGTTTTCAGAGATTTTGGCGTTTTACCCCTCATTTTGGATCTCGAAGCTAGAAACCCTAATCTGACTTGCATGTTGCTCAAAAGATCTTCGTTTGACCCCGTTGTTGCATGTCACTCTGTTCGTGATGCTGAAGTGTTGGGCAACTATCAGAGTGATCCTGCTAAAAATAGTAAGTGTTTGAAAAAGTGACCAATAAATTGTTGGATGAGTTTGCATGTCACACTGCCCGAGAGATCTCAAAAAACCAAGAAAAACCTAGAAAAATGATCAACATGCGAGCACTGGCTAAAAATAGCAAGTCCATGAAAAGTGATCAACTCTGCTTGCATGTTACCTCGTTGCGTAGCTCTCGGAAAACCCATAAAGAATATCCTGACATGCGCTGAGAAATCCTAAAAATAGCCTCTAAAGCCTGAATCGTTGAAAGTCATCATCTTGTTTTGCACGTTACATCACCGCGTAGGTCTCAAAAAACCCACAAAGAATCTCCAGACATGCATCTGAAAGTCCAACATGCAAACCCTAAAAATGGCACCTGAAGGCAGAACTACTAAAAATAGTAAGTTGTCTGTTTGCGCTTAAAATTTGCAAGTGATGAGTTCTAAGTGTTCTAAGTGCAATGCAGTTGCTAGAATTTGAAAATCCCAAGAAAATAGGCCCCAAATTGGCACTTACTAAAAATAGCAAGTTGTCAGAATTTAGTGAAAATTCAGTGGGCTACTTGAAGCATCCTAACAGCAGTGCTAAGCTCAGAATTCGATTAGCCAACTCAATTTGACCTTAAAGTAGCTTGAAGATTGTAAACCCTAATTCATCAGAAAGCCCTCCAGACTTAACCAAAATTCAAATCTAGGTCAAATGGCAAATACATCACTAGACAAAGAACCGACAGAGAGAGACAGACCCAAAACCAAAGCCAAAAGACCTTAATGGAGCAAAAATTAGGGGGACCCCATTTTGAATGGGTGATGTGTGAAAAGGTCACAACACTACTATTTTTGTTCATTCCATTGATACAAATTTTGCTACTCACTTCATATCACAGATGATTTCTAATGTGTTCATGCAAATTCAAGTCCAAGCCCACATAGTGGCACTAGAGGTTTGTCATCTCCAAACCCTATTTGATCACTGGAGGAGTGCCCTTTGTATTGTGGCTAATGTTCCACCTTCACTAACTCATGCTAGATCCCTTTGCCAGGACCAATGATGAGGCCATGGAGTCCTCTCAATGTCGCTCTCACAATCATTGTGGAGGATCCCCTTTGCCTCTACCACCACCAACTAAGCAACCTTCAAGCTAGACCCCACTACCTAGCCACTAGGGTGGGTGGCTACATCTTTATCAATCTCCTACACCTTCTCAATGTCATGGTTGGGCCCCCTTGGATTAGGATAAATTCCCTTATCTGTCTCTTGCTATATCTCCATCAAGGATTATATAGAACCAACTATAGGACAATCCCTAGAAGGGAGAAGAAGTCACTCTCATTGGTTAGGGTCCCTCAGATTAGGAGAAATTCTCTCATTTGTCTCTTCCTATATCTCCATCGAGGATTACAAAACCAGCTACAAGACAATCCCCAAAAGGGAGAAGAAGTCACTCTCATTGGTTGGGAGCCCATGGATGATGGCAAGGGTTTGCCACATTTAGGGTGGGATAACCCTAATGGGCAAGCCCCCTGCCCCCCATCTCCCCCACCCAACATTGGAATTGCTCTTGTTGCTTCATAGTTATGTTTATTTATTTTTTATTACTTGTGAATTCCTAACTTGACAATTGTTTCCCTTGCGGAGATGTGTTCTCATTGTTGTTGTGGTTGTTTCTATGTTTAGGGGGCTGCAAGTGAAAAAATAAGACTATAAAGAAAATGTAAAAAGCTCCAAAGAATATATAAGTTATATTTCTCAAAAACAAAATGGAAAAAAGATCACATACAACTCTAATGGATCAACTTAGTGTAAATACAAATCAAGGCTTCTTCTATGACTATAATAAGCATTAGAAAGAATAGCATCAATCTTGAAACAAAAGGAATGATAAGTACAGTGAAATGGATTACAAATATTTGAAACCAAACAATACAATAATCCCAAAAATGAGAAGAATGTAAAAGCAACCTAAAAACTGACTCAGTTCTTACACTGAATAATGATATCATGTACAAGAGCTTAATTCTTGTTCACCATCTTCTAATTTACAACAAATGCACTGGATGTACCAGTGAAATGCTCAAGGGAACCTGACAGACTTTTGGCTGCATTAAAATGGCGAATCCGGTATACACCAGGAGTAACTGCTTGTGGAATCTCCCACTGAATTGTTGCATAGCTATAAGGACTTAGAGAAGCAGGTCGAGACCACTTAAAACGAAGACAAAAATCATCATCATCATATGCAGGGCTCCAATCCCCATTGGGCTGTAAGAATTCTACAAGAGAGAAAGTTCCCTCTGTCATCAAGTCATTGCGTGGACAAGAAGACCAAAAGGTTATTTCCACAATTTCTTCCTTCTTATAAGAAGCATTTTTAGGAACATCCTCTTTAACATCACCAAAATTTACACCAACAGGTGTCATGTCAGCAACTACTGGCGCAAGAAGGCTGATTTGTTGATCTAAAAGATCAGGTGGTGTGGGACCTTGATCTACATTGTCTCCATTCACCATGGCAGAAGCAAGTTTTTTGAATTCCTGAATGTATGCACTTAAAGTATGTGGCCCATACAAAGTTGAAGCTCCCTGCAGTGATATGATAAAAATTATAGCCAAGAATGAAGACAAATGCTATGAATGATGTCAGTCTAATTAAAAGGTAATTGGACTTGAGATTAAGCATGGAAACCTCATATCGTTGTATTTGATATTCCTCAAATGTGGTTATATACTGAGAGTATGTGTTTGTAAGCCCTGCAATTACTACATGAATGTCGCTTCCAGATCCTCCATTTTCACCTGTGAGAAATGTCTCTTTAACAGCTTCCCTGAGGCGTCTGCCAGCCATTGTTGTGAACTCTGTAAAAGAAAAGATAAAAAAGGCATGTGACAAATGAAAGTAACTTTGTAGAAAAGATAACAAAGGCATGCGACAAACAGAAGTCATTACATCTCAAGTGAAGCTTGAAAACCATGTTTAATCTCTACATTCTTATGTACAACAAAGAAATTACAGCAATACTGTTAAAGAAAGCCCATCCTTGTGGCATTCAGACAAGATGAAAAAGTACATGGTAAAATATTGCAAGCCCGTGTCAAGCGAAAATTTGAGAATAACTGTTATAAAATTAAACATAGATTGCTAGTTCAGACTGCCTTCTTAGCCAAGTCAATCTACTCAATTACAGTAACAGCACTCCAGGCAGGTATGCAGAGAGAGATTTAGGATTAAAAGTAGAGCATCTTCATGGTTTTCCAAACTATTCAAAGTCAAACTTCATCCTTAATCAGCCTCACAGTGAAGTGCATTCCCAAGCAACCTTGTCTCAAAGCTGCTGGAATATCTCACAAAATAAATTTTGCTATCAGGTTGTTACATGTAAAATGATAAACTTACGTTGATTGTGTGAGAAACTTGGTAATGATTTTCAGAATAACAAATATGGTTAGAAAAAACACATGATGATGGGAGAAGAGGATATGTTTTAATAGTTTATGAAACACATTTCTTCTATTGATAACAGTTTCACAACCTTCGAGATTCTGATAAGCTCATAATATGGTAAGAAAGTCTGGTCATCCTGTCTGGAGGAATAGTCAAATTCAGCAATATGATGGAGATACAAGCAAGAAAGAGAAAACACAAACAACAATGGGAATGTGTGTGGGTGTGTGCTTGCGGTTGTGTGTGTAAAGAATAATAAGCATTAAAAATCAAGTTGTCCAGATAGTATAAAGTTTTTCTATGAAGGTAATTAGATGATAAGCAATATTATTATATCATTATCCTAATACTCTTCTCAGTTCTCAGGTACCCTACCACTCACGAGTTTGATTTATCTTGCTAGGAAAAAAACAGGGTCAACTCACACAGCAAACAATAGGTTAAAGCTTTTGAGCTTTGGAAAAATTTAGCACACTTAACAAGTTTGGGAAATTGACATATTCATCATGTTTCTCAAAACTAAGCAACATACCTGGAAAAGGCCTCATTTCACTCATTCTTTGAAGCAGAAGAATTTCCAAGCATAAGATTTGCTCAAGCAGACCAGTTTGATTCCAAAAGCACGAAGTTTTAGAAGAATTATTTTACCAAATTGAATTAGACATGGTTTGAATAGTTGAAATTTAATATTGCCTCCTCACAGCATTTGAAATTAATTAAAAAGGAATTTTTTGTGAGTTTTCATTTGAAGTAGAGCTTGAGACAGTGAGTAAGTGCAGGTGCACTTGCACATAAGTTTTTGAAGGAGATTTTAAGGAAGGACATTGTTTGGGAAAGTTTTTTTTTTCATAAATCCTATATCGTTAAAACCCAAACCAAAAGAAATGGTCAAGAACAAGGCTGTGTATGATGTTTTTTCACAACCCTTAGTGCAGGAAGGGTTTCTTTTCTCCAATCAAATTTATCAAACATTATTTTGAATACCCTCTTAGCCATAATTCTGGAATCAAACCCACAAGGGCAACAATGGCATAGACATGAACTAAATCTCCTGTTAATTGAAGACTGGAATTCTGTTGTTATACATCAGAATTTATCTGATCTGGAACTCTTGTTATCACATAGTTTGTGAATCCAATATTTAACTGAAGACAACTGATATATGAGGTCTGTTATCATCCTAATCTAAATCTGTTTATTTAATAAAAAAGCAAACAGAATAAATTAGAGAACTGAAATCTGAATTTCCATCTTTGAAGACTAAAATATGATGTCTGGGAAAAAAATCTTTATATTCTAACAGGCATAGTTGGAAAACTCGGACTCGCCGCGGACTCGGCAGCCCAAAAATATGACTCGGACTTGGGACTCGGCACGGACTCGGGAAAAGACTCGGCTAGGACTCGGCAAAAAAAAAAACCGTAGTTTTACAAAAAAACAAGAACAAATTAATGCATTTAGAGAACATAAGAGCCTAATTTGATTATCAAACACTCATAATTCAAAGATTACACATGTCATGATCATCAAACACTCAATAATTGAAATTTAATCATTCATAGTCATCAAATACTCATAGTTTCAATGTATAACATCATAAGATTATAAATGTTTACATATAATCTTGGCTTCTTTCAACCCCAATTCAATTTGCAGACCTCTATTTCACAAACTTGAGTGTTAAAATGAAAGAAAAAGGTAGAAAAAACATGGGTTTTTAACCCCTTTTGACTCCCAGCCACACATGAGAGTTTTGGGTTGGGACTCCCGAGTCCAACCTCAGGACTCTTTTTAACCCCTTTTGACTCCCAGCCACACAGGAGAGTCCTGAGTTGGGACTCCCGAGTCTGACCTCAGGACTCTCCGAGTCCTGAGGTTGGACTCCCGAGTCCTGACCCAGGACTCTCCTAGACTCGACTCCCAAGTCCGTGGCGAGTTGACTCGGCTGGCCTATGGACTCCCGAGTCCGCGGCGAGTCCGTGGCGAGTCCATCGAGTCCGCAAACTATGCTAACAGGATTGGGGCAAGTGATTTGGAATATTGCATTTCACTGTTCACACTACAGACCTACATTCCATTTCCAAGGGTAAGCACCTTGTAGTGGCCATGAGGACACTTGGACTTAGGGGTCAAACTTGGACTAAACTATGATATCTGGGAAAACATCTTTATATTCCAACAGGATATGGGCGATTGATATGGAATGATGAGTTTCACACTACAGACCCACATTCCATTTCTAAGGGTGGGCACCTTGACACATGATTAGGAGTAACAGTATTTAGGACCCAAGCAAAAACCCATGTTTGTCTACGTGATTTTCCCTAATATTTATCCTAGCATTTTAGCTCAAATGTTTTAGAGCAAGCAGTGGGGAATGATGAGTCTCGCACCACAGACCTAGGCTTCATTCTCATGGGCAGGCACCTTGTAATGGCCACAAAGACACGCTGAGGTAGATGTCGAACATATGGCCTAAACCCACTCCAATGTGTCACCATGGGGACACAGGCACAATCGAATTAACCATATTAATGACCCAAGTCAGCCTCATTTTCTCTATGAGATCTACCCTAGTGACTAATTTAGCATCTAGTCAAATAGGATGAGCTCAAGTAATAAATCATTGAGGCATAGAGACTTGTGTTCAAATCGCATAAGACATGTTACATGCTTAAAATGTACAGATGTTAAAAGTTAAATTGGGCAAACTGCCACATCCAATTTGTGTGTGGTTTACCACAACTAATGAGGCCAAGTGCAAGTATTGGGTAAATTTGACAAAAGAGATCTCTTAGTTATAGAATCTAAGTTGAAGGACACCTTACAAGAGGAATTTACCAATAAAAAAGATGAAGAGCAACAAAGCATCTGAAACAAAAGCCCCGAGAAAACATTAGCATGCTTTGATAGCCTCTTCAATGGTGAATAAAGAAAGAAAGAAAGCTTCCTAAGAATATGTGGATGCCAACAAAGGCCTACATACTTTCAAGGGCAATCAAACACTTCACTTTGCCAGGACTTTAGTCTTTAAAACATTTTTTATGTAAACCACTTCAAAACACACATATATACTCTAAATCCTAAGTAGCCGGTTCTCTGGGTTCTGGGCTGGGTCCTAGTCCTGGTTCGCTCCTGGTTCGGGTCTTGGTTCGGTTCGCCTGTGGGTTCGACCAGGGCCCTTCATTTTTGGGTCTGGTTCGCCCAGGCAAAACCCAAGAGAACCCGGGCAGAACCCAGACAGAACCCAGGCGAACCAAGACAGAACCTGCGTGCCTAGGCATCCAAAAAGTGTTTTTTTGAGCATTTTTTTAATGTTTTATGGAGTTTGACTTTGACCCACGCCCAAGGGAACCCTAAAAGTGACCTCTAATCACTTCAAACACCTTAACTACCACATTCTTATTCATTTGTTTTGCTGTTTTTGACAATGCCAAAAGCATGGCTGCATACAGATTAAGCGAAAGACATTTCCTTTTAGTTTATTATTTATCATTTATGTATGATGATGAGATTCTTGTACATGGTGATTAGATTTTTAGGGTTTAATTTTGTGGAGGAGCAATGCAAAGGGTTAGTGGAAGACATTTTCTAGGCTTCATTCTCATTGCACTTGGTAATTTTTAGTGGTAATTTTTTAAAAACATTTTACTTCAATTTCTTAGGTTCTATCATTTGAAGACTAGAACATAACTTTGGAGTTTGGTGCCTTCTAAACCACTTCAAGTTCATAGTCAGATACGCAAACTTAGGCTTCAAGCTACCCTAGATAATTCCATTTTTTGTTGGATATGAAAACAATTATTCTATACTAGGAACATTTCATAGTCAGATATTATAACAAGTGGCATTGACTATATAAGGAAATCTTCTATAGGAAGTTTATAATGACATTGACTATACAATGGTGCAATTTAGAGGACCAATGTGGAGTGTAAGTTTATTTATAACTCATAGTACTTGAAAATGATTGTGTAAATACTTATAAATTTACATATGGATAATCTATGAAAGTTGTCAAATGGGGCAAAGGGGTTAAACATTAAATTTTCGGTTTTGAGAGGTAAAGATAGTTTGGTAGGGGATTGATTTTCTATTGTTTTAATTAATTTTGGACAATGCGGGCTCACTTAAAATGCTGTAGAACACAATAGGATAAGATAAGGTATTATTAGGATGTGAATTACCCCAATGGGG
>VDFB02024584.1:0-99144 GCA_007258455.2 Sequoia sempervirens | reverse complement strand
ATATAAGGAACAAAGGTCGATGTAAGGTCCTAGCAACCGAGGGATGTCTTGGTGACTATCAAGGACCTCGCCAAGAGAAATTCATTTCACCATAGGGTCTCGCCGAATGCAGAAGGTCTCCTCGACATGTATAACATCGGCACAATTTCCAGCCATCGCTCAAATGTCTTTCCGAAATAGGTGACCCCAGTGACAGAAACAGGAATCGGTATGACCGATGGACTTTTCCACGATGTCTTCTCGACCGATGGGAGTCATGCTGAAGGAGATCTGGAGCTCAGAAGAATGAACGTGTCGGGTTGACATAAAAAATGTCACACCAATAGAAGATGAGGGGTCTCGGAGTAGCCTCTTGCTTTCGGTAAGATCTCTCACCGACACTCAAATGTCTTTTCGAATGGGATCTTGGGGCCCAAGACAAAGCGATTGGTTTCGCTAGAAGGTTTTCTCGACTCAATGTTGTCTTGCTGACAAATGAGCAGCTCGATGGAATGAAAGGACCTCGGTGTGAGGTCTAGGCGAAGTCAAAGTGTCTCACCGAAGGAAATTAGCGTTACTAAAGAAAAGAGAGCTCGCTAGGAGGTCTCTTCAAAGAAGAAAAGGTCACACCGACATGCGCTCGGTAAAGCGAGGAAGTCGGCATGATGTCTCAATGAAGGATTTGTGTCTTGCCGATGGTTCAAAGAATATTGGTATGACTCTTCAGGCTCAACAAGAGCTCCAATTGACGGTTTCAAGCTATGCCGATAATCACAGGAAGGTTTAATCGCATCGGGGAGACATGATTAGTGTCTCACCAACATGCTATTCTACAGGAGAAGCTTTTGACAGCACGAAGATTCTACGTGGAGTATGCTTGACCAATATAAAGGAGCCAAATACAAACTATTGATGATTTGACCATTTGACTTTCCCTGTGGATGGGGGCGACAAAACCTAAGCGACGTGGAGCTGATCTGATGATAAAATGATGAATCAGTTTGATATCTAGAAGGTGCATTCAAAGCAACTCGACAACGAGATTCAAAGGCAGACGCGAGGACCAGAGGGTAGCTACAAAAGATCTAAGGGCCTCTTCGGCGAGTGATTCTTCACTAACAATAGACAATAAAGACACGTAGGGGTGCAACATTAATTTTGTCAAAAGATCTAGGGGTAGATCTTTTATGGGATAGATATTTTGTAAACCCTAAGGGGCTGAGATATTTTCTATATATAAGGCATTTTTTCCTTTTTTCAGGAGCTCTGATGTATGCTCTTCTGAAGTTTGTGACCCTTTTTGCAGTCCTCTCTCAGACTAGCAGGATTCTATAACTCAATTTGGAACATAATATACAAAATCTACCTTGGTTACTATTGATGGTCCATCATTCTGCCTTCTGATTCTTGTCAAGAATAGTGCATTCTTTTTAAGTGATTCATTGAGCTACTTAGTGAAATTTTCTCTTTCCTTATAGCTTTTGTTTCATGTCATGCCTTTCCTTGTAGAAGTAGTATCATGTAGGTTACAAACTATGTTTACTTAATCCTACACATGAGCTTCTAGTTTGTGAAAATCCGCCTTTCCTTCTTGAAGGCATGTGCATGTTAAACCTATTTGAATGTGTGATCTATAGGATCTTGTTGTGCAGTCTCACGGCTGTCACCAGTATTCAAGTGTAGCTCGAGTATCTCATTGTTCCTGTCATTTTGGGGCATCACCTTAGAGTTTAATTTTCATTTTTATGCATTATCTCTCTCCCTTTTCCTTCAAAAAATTAGTAGTTTTAGGTGACACCAAAGGAAGCCGGCTTCTCCGGAGGTTGACCTTCGCTCACAAGAAACCCACATCTTGGAGGTCTTCAATGTTACACTAAGGCGTTGACATCGGTTCACAGTGTAACTTCAGTGATAATAGTTCTAATAAATTTTCCATCCTCATTCAATTTGTTCCTAAAAACCCAATTAGTTCCTATAACATTCTTATATGTAGGTCTTGGGACCAATTCCCAAGTCTAATTCTTATCAATCTATTCCAATTCTTATTTCATAGCTTTGATCCAATTTTCATCTTTACATTCCTCAATCACTTTTTAGGTTCCACCTCTGAAAGTAAACAAAAATTTACTTTTTCCTCTATAATAGCTACTTTATTCCTTGTCAACACACCTTTTCTCTTATCTCCAATGATATGATCTTCAAAATGGTTCTTCTGCACATACTTAGGAGTATTAGGGATCTTTTACAAAGATTCTTCCTCTTCAATTTTCATCTGATCTTTTTCCTTTTCATCATCCTTTTCTTCTTCACTATAAGGGAATTCATTAGGTCCATATCCTTTTACCAGTATTGAACTCTACAAAGGTTCTTCATCCACCTTAATACTTTCACTTTCAACAATATTCTTCAACCTTTTATTATAGCATTGGTAAGCCTTGCTTCTTGTATAGTATCCATGGAACATTCCTTCATTACATTTGGCATCAATCTTTCCTAAGTTTTCTTAATCTCTTGTGATATAGAATTTTCTTCCAACAACTCTGAAATACTTCACAGTAGGAGGTTTACCATACCATAACTCATAGGGATTCTTTGATCTATTCACTCTTTCTTGAACTCTATTAATAATGTAGATTACAATATGAATTTATTCTCTCCAATAGACATCTGGTAGATTTTCTTCCTTCATCATTGTCCTAGGAGCCTCTTGAACTATTCTATTCTTCCTCTCCACAACTCCATTCTACAAAGGATTTCTAGGAGTTGACAAATACATTTTTATTCCATGATCTTTACAAGAGCTATTAAACTCATTAGAGGAAAACTCACCACCTCTGTCAAACCTTAAACACTTAATTTCCACATCCATTTCATTCTCAACCAAAAACTTAAATGCTTTAAACTTATCTAGGGCTTCTAATTTTTCTTTAAGAAATGATACCCAAGTCATTATATAATAATAATCAATTAATAGCACGAAATACCTATCACCATATGAGCTTATTATTTTGGTAGATCCACACAGTTGTGTATGCACCAACTCCAAAGGACCTACAATAGAATATTCCTTTGTCTAGAACCTCTTCTTTTCTTTCTTTCTCACTTGACATTCTTTGTGGATTGCACTGATAAGAATTGTAAATTTTTTTAGATCTCTCACAACACTAGTAGAACTAATCTTCACTAGGCTATCAAAATTGATGTGACCCATTATTCTATGCCATAGCCAACTTTCATTGATTCAAGACATAAAGCATTTTTCACCACTACCTTTGAGCTGATAAACATTACCCTTTTTCCTTGTTCCAACAACAACTAGAGTATTGAAGCTTCCTTTTTTGATTTCACAATCACCATCCTAAAACACAAGATTATATCCTTTGTTACACATTTTCCTACACTTAGAAGATTATGTTGAAGACCTTGACATAAAGAACATCATCTGTATTATTCTTGCCATCAAAACTAATTGAACATTTTCCACAAATCTTAGTAGACGTATCATCACAAAACTTAACAAAACCATCATCACACCTTTGATGTCTAATAAACCTATTCTTATCACCTATCATATGATTTGAGCATCCACTATCAATGATCAAATAATTCCTTTCTTATCTTGCATGAAAAGCAATTAACATAGTTCCTTCAATGTTATGACCTATTACCGAAGCACTTTCCTTCCAACATCTTTCAATATTAGTAGAATTAGTTCCAACTTTTAGATCCATGAACAATCATTCATCACTATCTTGATCAGGATAGTCAGATTATTCATCATTAGACACACCATTGTCTCTTTCAACATAATAACTCTTCTTGATAAATTTTCCTTTATGATCCTTAGTTTTGTCATTTAAAACTTTGATTGGAAATTTAGAAGTATAATGACCTATCTTTCCAAAATTGAAACAATTAAAGGGTAACTTAACTCTATATTTTCCAATTCCCTTTTTCAATCTCCTTACAAAATTTTCTTCCACCTCATTGAGATCATTTGGATCAGATTCATTATCCTTCTGTACTTTACAAAATTTAAAGGTGGTTTCTTTCTTTGTAGCATCTTGAAAAAACTCTCTTAATTCATAAGAAGCTAAAGCACCAAACATGTAATCTCTAGAGTAATTATTGAAATTATGAGCTTCCTCAATAGCAAAAAACTTTAGAACTATAATTTTAAGAAGAGTTCTTAGTACCTTTTTCACAACTTTTCTTTCTTCCAGCTTACCACCAAGACCATTGATAGTAGTGATAACTTCATCCACTCTGAGCATGTAGGCATTAATATCTTCATCTTCAAACATCCTTAGGGTTTCAAATTTGGCTTTATAGATGTGCATCTTTGATTATTTGACCTTATCATCTCCTTCATAAATACTCTCTAGTTTTTTCTAGACTTCTTTCATAGATTTTAGACTTATCATTTTTCCAAGTTCAAAATCAAAAAGACCATTCAAGTGTTGGTGTGAATAAGTCTTGTACCTAGTTTATTCCTTTACTAGGGAGTTAGGGGACTTAATTCACATGTTAAGTTTACTTAGGGTATTAATTTTCTTATCTATACTTTACACTTTCCTAGGTAATTATGAGTTATTTGTCTCATGTGATAAGATTAAGACACTTGTCATGATCTTGTATTATCATATCTCTCATCCTTTCCTTTATAAGAAAGGAATCTCTAGAATATTTGGCATTGCACAGTATTGCATAACATTGCATTGTATTGATAATTGTATCATATTGCAATACTTGTTTGGTAGAATAGCATCTTCCATTGTTGCTTCTCTCTATCTCTTGTGGAGGTTATTTGGTGTTGCAGATTGAAGATCTTGGCTTGATCACTTCAACATGGTATCGGAGCTTTGAATCTAGAAAGCCCCTTCCTTTTTTATTAGAGAGTTTCCACTATCAAGCCTATTGTGATTTGAGTTTGAAGTTTAGATTCAGGAGGTAGCTGATATTTCTAAGCACTTTAGGCCCATATTGACATTACCATTGCATTTAGGAGGTTGCACAGATGAATTTTGATTGTGAATTCATCTATTTTCAGTAAAGTTGGTTTTTGAGGTAGATCACAATTATTATTTTCATAGAATAAATTATCACAAAAATAATATTTCTACCTTATTATATTTTTAGGCTAAATTTTTTTTGATTGGGTGATTAAATATTTTGTGGGGTTTCAAATATTATTTGGGTGTATTTATTCTACAGGTTTATTGTTCTTCTGACAAAGTTTTTGCAGAGTATTAAATATTTTCAGGGCCCATTGTACTCCCTTTGGTCTTTGACCCCATCTTGGTACATTGACCTTTAATATTTCCTGTAGTTGTTGGCATCATCTAGGATTTAATCCCTCAGCCATCTTGACAGTCCCTCTGAGATTTGACAGCATATTCCTCTACCAATGGTTGTACCTGTTCAAATCTGCATATTCTAGATCGTCACATCTCTTTTTTGCAAAAATCAGAGGGTTCCATTGGCCTCTACAAGTCTGCATAGGTGTACCCTCAATCCTATCATCATCAACATTGTACAAGGGTCGACCTAACATTTAAATTGGATAACCTTATTTTCTCCAGATCGTACTTTTATTTCCTTTTACTTGTGCTACCTTTACTCTGGTCGGGTTCAATCTATATCAACACTGCTTATTCCTCCCATTAGATATCTTGAAATTCATTGGAACCTTCTTATTTCTAGTAGTCGATACTCATACCCTATCCTTTCACATCGACGAAATCGATCCTCTGCACAACCAGATCTAGCAAGTATTTACCAATGGCATTTAACTTAGTTGTACATTGGGTCATTTCATCAATGTATGGTCAGATCTGTCACAGAAGGTACATGTTCTTGTAATCAACACAATCTTTCGGGTATAGTTCGTCACCTTAGCATCGTTCATTTGGGTATGAAAATTTTAATTTCAACAGGCTTCTATTAATAAGCAGGTTGTTTTGTAAAGTTTTTTATAAACTTTGTTGGGGCCAACCATAATTTAAAATCCAACTACTATTGTTTTAGGTTTGGGGTGGGGTGGCCCACGAGTGGTGTGGCCACTGGGGCCCCACACCCGCTCCACTCGCCCACCACCCATGGTGGCAGCGAACAATTTTTTTTTTTTAACATGTATTTAGTAGCAGGGTCGTATGGGCCAACTAGGGGCCCAAATTTTGCACCGTTTTAGTGTTGATTTTTTACCCTAGTTAGCGTTGAAAGTCCCTCTTCTATGGTTTTTTTCATTTTTGCATAACATTCACTCTAGGTGGCAATTTTTTTGAAAGGAGATATTACCAGAAAGCTAGCGAGCCCAATTTTCTAGTGGTGCAGTTATTTTTCAAATTTTTTGCTATTTGGTTACATTTATTGCTCATTGAAGTCAGATGTTCTGTTTTCACTCCTGAGCTCACAATTTTTGCATCATTCCTCCATTTTTTCGTAATTCTTGCAATGTTGGAAAGGTCTCTCTGAGCTCTTCAAAGTTACTAATGCACTTTTTCCAGATTTGGCCCCAGGTATAATTAATTCAAATTATTGTTTATTAACACTCTAGTTAATTATTTGGATATTTTGGCACCTAGAAACTTTTTGTTCACATGGGATGGATTCACTTGGGCTGCTTTATATGTATTTTCTACATTTTTTTCCTTTGTGGGCATTTTGAGCATCATTTGTAAGAAATTTCTTATATGTAAACACACTGAGATAAAGTGACACACTATTGTACATGTATTTTGGGGATTTTGCACATAAGGTTGTGCCACAATTTGTACTCACACTATATTATAAAGTGCCATGGGGGGGTTATGTAGTTCCTTTGTTATTTTCCATCACACCTTTTTCAGTGAGCATCCCTCCAAGACAACAACGAATCCATGTGATTCTTGCCTCATGCATGTGTTCTTTGTTTTGCACACTCTTTTTTAGTTGTAGGTACATTCTTGTGCAATTTCAGATGTTGTTTCTTCTCCTTCATGAACTACATGATGAAACACAAAGTTTTAGTGGATTTTTCAAACCTCTCCCAAGTCAGCATTATAGGGGGGTATTATATTGTTGTTGCTAATGCTTCCTTAGTTTCGCATTGGAGTGAACTATGTATCTAGTATTTGTTCCTATGTACTAGGTGGATGCAATGGTTGGTTACCCATGTATTTTGGTGAGATGGAGCATTTACCATATAGACACTCTTACATTCATATTTGTGGAGGCAACCTTCCATCCTTAGTTGATCAGTGTTCTTCAGACTATTGGCACTTCTATTTTCAACATACATTGGTTGAGTAGTGTCGCTGGGGTCACTCATGTAGATTCATGTGCCATCTATATTTTTGATTGACAGATGCTATTTACTTTGTTTCCATCTAATAATTTTTTGAGTAGTGTCATTGGGGGCACTCATACAGATTGTTGTCTTCTTGATCTTGATCATCCTATTTTCAGAGGAGGTTATTCAATTTCAGCACTATAGTAGTCATCTTTCGATAGTTGTTTGCAGCTTCATCATGCTTCAGTGATGTTCTTCATGTTCCTATTATTCTTGGGACATTTTTCTTTGCATCTTTTTCTCTCTTTTGGAGAGGAGTTTTCTCCCACGAAGTTTTTCTCCTTTTCTTCACTTGTGAGAGTTTTTTATTTTGTACATGGGTACATCATCAAGCCTTCTTGCTAGGACCCATCTTTTGCATCTTTTTCATATTTACATTTGTTTGTTCCTCCCTAAGTTGCACTTAAGGGGGGGTGTTGGTGTGAATAATTCTTGTACCTAGTTTATTCCTTTACTAGGGACTTAGGGGACTTAATTCACATGTTAAGTTTACTTAGGGTATTAGTTGTCTTATCTAGACTTTACACTTTCCTAGGTAGTTATGAGTTAGTTGTTTCATGTGATAGGAGTAAGAAACTTTTCCTGATTCTATCTTATCCTATCCTCATCCTTTCCTTTATAAGCAAGGCATCTCTATCATATTTGGCATTGCACAGTATTGCATAGCATTGCATTGTATTGATCATTGTATCATATTGCAATCCTTGTTTGGTGGAATAACATCTTCCATTGTTGCTTCTCTCTATCTCTTGTGGAGGTCATTTGGTGTTATATATTGAAGATCTTGGGTTGATCACTTCAACATCAAGATCACATTTCTCTCTTTACTAGTATTTTCATATTCCTTGATTTATCATCACTTGTTGGACCAACATCAGATATAGTATATCCTTTTTCAATTAACTACTAGAAATTGAATCCAATAGAGACCAAAAAGGACTCCATCCTAGCTTTTCAATAAGCATAATTTGTTCCATTGAACATAGGAGCTTTGAACTCCTTGTGCACCATCCAGATCTACCTTAAGTGGTAAAACTTTCTCCAAGGAACCATAACTTTGATACCAATTCTTAGATGCATAGGACAACTGATAGGGAGGTGAATCCATTATATAATTAAAAATATTCAATCCAAGAGATCATTTCAAACCCTTATCATGCATTAGTAGAATGTAAACATACAAAATAGTAATACAAACACATAAGAACACCAAATTAATGTGGAAAACCCAAGAATAGAAAAATCACAGTGAGGATTAGGTGCTCATATATATATGACTTGCAACATCGAATACAATTAGGCTCATTGCCAAGGGCTCACTACACAGTAAAAGAAGAAAGGGTCACTACCAAGAAGAAAGAAGATAGAAGAAAATTGTTACAAAGAGACTTGAGGAAATAGGAGAAATCCACCACTAAAACTTTATGCCATCCACAAACTTCATCTCACTTCTTCTAGTAACTTCAAGCACTCTGCAAATGTAGACCATTCTTCTCACTGCTTCAGATTCATAAGAATTAAGCTCACATTAATATCACCACACTTAATCAAATTTACACCTTTTGCACACCTTCTATAGATCCACACTCATCTCTAATAATTTACCTTAATTATATACCATCCATGACCTAAACAATCTCAATTAGGTTAGCCTTAATGAAATGTATGCACCTAAAATGTGCAACACAAAAATAGGTCAGAACCAAACACTACCATAGTGGAATGAAGTGAAGGATAACCACACCAAGGGTTAACTAGGACCGAAATCCACATCACCACGCTACTCAACATATCCAAAATTGATGAGGTACCTCTCCAAATAATGCTAGCATTCCAGGTTGACCAAACTTTAACTAACACTACAAGCAACCACATACACACTTCTCTAGGCCATGGAAACCACATAAAAACACTTCATAGCATTCACACAACATCTCAAAATATTTTAGCATCATTAGAATATTCTGCAACTCTGTCATAACCACCCGAAACTAAGAAAACCATTATTCTATGCAACCAGACACACCGCCATAGAATACAAATTACTAACCAACCTTGCAGAACACCTCAGAACCTGAAACCTCAAGGGAAGGAAGCTAAAAACAATATATGCACATCCCCAAATCCACAAGATAAGAAACCTCACTGTGCAAAAATGTGGAGCAATCTTATTTCCCCTAGACAACCTTTTATATAGGAATATAAACTATCAAACACATCCAAACTACACAAGCATATCTTTAACCATGAAGAAATACAAAACAAAACAATGAAGACACCTTTGTCACAATACACATTCTTTTATTCAAATTTTCTCAAAAGCACTTGGAAACCAAGTGAACTTACTGCAATTGTAACTCTTATCCATTAAGACATCAATGATAACACTGATGACATCACCACACCAACTTCTTATCAAATCACAACACAAGCATATTGGTACAAGAACTTGATAACAATCTCCCCAACTATGAAAACACCAACATCAACACATAATCTCCATACAATTGACATCGATGACAACACCAACAGTATAATTTCAATGGTATCATGCATCCATAAGGATTTCCTCCATGATTATTTCCTCTCATAATAATGTGGACACCTATATAATGCACCATTTGTTATCACTAGAGTCTTCATTGATTCTTCACCATTTTTCCATATATTTTACTAATTCTTGAATTAATTTTCTCCACTTTTTTCCCAATTTATTGAATTTTTTTTCTTCATCTATTTCGCTAGTGAAATCTTCATAATATTCTTGAACTTTCTCTTCCTTGACTTTCTTATGTACTTTATTATGCATGATATCTTGTAATGTAATTTTTCTCCTCCTATACCAAAGCTTCATAAACTTCCTTTGCACATTAGTCTTTATTGTTCCCACAAATCCTAACCAAGGATAAACTAGAATAATATCCAACCTATTCATATCCAAAGAATTAAAATTTGAATGTAAAACATACTTATCCATAGAGATTTTGATAAGTGTTTTTGGGCATTCATAACAAAAAAAAAGTATGAAGTACCCTATCTCTTGAAAGGAAATATAACTTCAAAAACTTTAGAATGATAACCCCAAGGCTTTGATAGTCAGGTTTTGACTTTATGTAAGATGAATTAGTGGATGATTTTTTCTATTTTAACAAGGGGCCTTAGACATTTTAAGTTGGAAGTTCAGAAAACAAGGGTTTGTAAAATATAAAAATGAAATGAAATCCTAGCTCTATTTAAGATTTTGAAACAAAGAAAAATATATCATTCATGATGATCAAAATGGAATATAGATCTAAGAAACCTACTTTTCTTTTATTTTATTTACAAAAAAAAGAGATCTCTCCAAAGGGTAGAATTGACATTAAACCTTGAGATGAGTCAACTCTATGGGAATGGGGGATCTTTTATTTTTCCTTATATGATAGAAAATGACTAAGGGTATGTGCAGGATCATGATGGGCCAAAAAGTGGCGATATGATGGGTTTTTGTAGGGTATGTGGCTGGCGACTTTTTTTTAACCCAAAATTGATAAAAAAAAATGGGTTTTTAAAGGAGATTCTCATATTTCCACCAATTTAAATTATGCTTTACTTTGAATTTAATAAATAATTATTATTTATTTTTTATTTAAATTACAACTAAACTCCTGATTGATATGATGATTGAAAAACAATTATAGCTTTCAAACAGTATCACATTTTTTGAATCCAAAACATGTGTCACATTCTATACTTCGTATACTATAGGATGAAAAAAGAATAAATGAATTTCATGAAGTTTTGACCAAGTTAAGGTGGTTAGACATACGAGTTTTTTTTATTTTTTAAAAGTTGTAATAAAAAAATCATAATTAATTATTTACTTGGAAAAAAATTATAAAAAAATATGCATCACATCGGGACATGAGTCCTCTACTTATATCTAAAATATTATAAAAAAATATTATCATTTTATTGTGGTTAGGGTGGCAGAGAAGAACCTATTTCTTATTTTTTCCCTGAAATTTAAGTACTATTGCATTGAAATTTCAAATTTTCAGAAAATAGATTTTTTATTTTTTTTAAAAACCTAGTATTTTAGAAACTACATTCAATTTGCTACAAATTCTATTCTTACATATTTTTGAAATATTAAAGATAACTTATTCAAATTTTTACGTCAAGTTGCCTAACTCTGATTTTTCTGAATTTTTTGCCACTTAAGGGCCTGTTTTTTCCATGATGATCCTGCAGATACCCCTAAAATGCACTTTTGGGAGATGAAAATAAAATACCTAATGAAATCAATTATGTGATGTAAAACTTGAAATATTGCAATAAACGATAGCACAAATAGAAGAAAAAAGCTATAGGTAGATACAAGAAGGGTAGACTAATGTGTACCTATCACCAAAAGTGGTTGTTGAGTTTCCTACAAGGAAAAATTCAACCTAGGGTGAATGGGTCTTTGTATAAGGGTCCAAAATTTAATTTCACAGTCCTCTAATACTAGATCTACACTCCCAATTCCTCTAGATTCCATTGTCAGAAAGTCAACAATAATTTGTGTAGGTGAGTTTTTGTGGCTTGACAACTTTTATTACAACTTTGACAACTTTGTAAAATTGCACTTTTGATCCAATTTCAATGTTTCTTCACCTAAAAATTTACACACATAACGAGAGGGAAAATGTTTGTTTTTGTGTGAAAAGGGGTTTTCCTTGGTCAAACCCCAATTTGGTAATTAAACCTTCATAATGAAAGATAATGACAAACGACTAGGATTGATGAATGAAAAAATTTATGTCACAACTCACTAAACCCTTAATGGATGCCCTTAGAGAACTGAAGTCTAACACCTCTCTCTAAGGAGCTTGATCTTTCTTGAATTGGCTTGAATGATTGCTTGATTTTATGGTTGAATTCTTTCTTGAATGCTTGAAACCTACATCATAATGTGATATCCAAACGATAATATGAAAACACATAACTTTGACATGATGATATGATCTTGAATACTGATGTAGATTCTTGATAAATTTTCTCTTCAATGTTCTTGATAATAATATTTGCTATAGGGATGCTTTCATAAAGTGTGTTAGATTTGAATTATCAAATAACCTTGTATTTATAGGTGTTTATCTAATTTCTCAAAAAATTAGATTCCATAAGTTGACATTTGAAATTTGAATTTGAATCATTAAAATGCCACTAAAAAAATATTAGAAATTGGGTCTTGGCACTTAAGTACCCATTCACCCTTGGGTGAATGGGTATTGGGACCTAAATCCAAGACACATAATTTCCAAGGTGTTTAAAATATACACATAATTTCCAAGGCGTTTAAAATATTGTTAGCATTTGTTTAATGTAAGTTTCCCTTTCAAAAAATGGGAATAATAAGGATTAGGAATGCATAATTTAAGAAATTAGAAGTTTAATTAAGTCTAATTAATTAAGGGGAGGAAAACACAGTGTGAATATGTAAAGGAGTACATTTTTCTACACTACAAATTTGAAATTTGAAAATTACTTTAATCATCAAACATGGCAATTTAAAATGGTGCTTTTCTTCCTACACTAACCTAGATTGTAAAATAAAATACAAAAGGATAAGGGTTAGGGAAACTAAATATGAAACCCAAGGTCAATGACAATAATGGTTGACACTTCAGGTAGACAAATCCCTCTTAAAACTAACTTATTTTTAATTAGTGTTGAACCCACAATGTTGTAGAAATAGCACAATCTTCAAAGGAAAACTTAAATATTTTTAGATTGTAAATATTCATGCATCCACTCAATTTTTGGCATAATAGAAATGGACATCCACAATTGAACTAATGTTGTAAAAGGGCTCAAACCTACCATACAAAGTAACTTATAGTCAACAAATTATAAATGGTATGAGAAAAATATTTATCAAAAACCTTAAACACTTTCCCATCATCATAATTGAACTAAACTAAATTAAGAGAAATGTACCATGTATACACTCATAAATAACAAGAAAGTCACCAAAAATCCAATGCCTTTTCTAGTATTACTTTGAAATTTTTTGTTACAACAACTCTAGTTCTATCTTACAAATGAGAGAAGGCTAAATTTTATAGAGAAGGAACAAAAAATCAATGGTAGAGATCAACTCAAGACCAATGTCCTAGATTAAATTTTTATTTAACATTGTAGGTGCATTAAATGCTTACAAAATATACCCTTTTATCTCTAATTTAAAACTGCATTATACTTGAACCTAGGAGAATGTAAAATATATTAATATTTCTCTTACATTACATACATCTTTTAAAATCCTAGAAAATATAGTTGCACACACGTTAAGAAAGATACTATAGCTGGTTGGATTTACAAAAAAATATAATCTATTACACTTCTTCTAGCTTCTTTTTCATTTATTGCATATTTAACAAAAAATGTTAATGATGCCTTAACCTTCTCATATGGAGGACCATGGGAAACATGCACCTTATAGCCCAATGCTTCATATTCCTTCATTAACCTATTATGAATCTTGATGTAGAAAGATATTTGCCTAATATCCTCCTCTAATCTCACTAGAAACTATGTAGCTCAACATCCAAAAATTCCTTCGTTAAACTATCAGTAGGTTCCTTATGCATTACTTTCTGCAATTGTTGTTTCAAACCTACATCATCTAGTTTTTCTTAAGCATCCACTAGTGATTTCACCATGTCTTGCAAAAATTGGTGGTAATTAGCCAAAGATTTTTTGATTTTCTCAGTGATGCTACTCATCTCTGGCATCACTTATGCTATGACTTATTTCCTAAAATTGAGAGCATAAATCTAAAAAGGTGGCTCCCTTATTTCCTCCTTAGAAAAATTCCTTCTCTATATTACATCTACAAAAATATTTTTTATCACCTCAAGTTTGGGATACACCATGGCATAGTATCTAGAGAATTCCTCACAATCTTCAACCATTTTTTCTATCTCTTCTTTAAAAATTAGCATGTTGTTGCACACCTACACAACCATTCCTATAGCCCTGCTACTAGTTCTTGCAATGGTTCTAATCCATTAATGGGTGGAGTGGACCCATGTCTTCGTTTGATCCGTTTTATTTACTTAATCTTTGGACAACAAAACTGGGGTTGTAGCCCCTTGGAGCACTCTAGATACGTGTGATTAGATCTTGAATAAAGTCTATTAATTATATAATATGTTCCTTTGACTTTGCCTTAGTTTCCTCATCCTTATCCATCCTTTTCAAAATATTTGACACAAACCCACGGATCTCATTAATATCCCATGCTCTATTCATGTGGCCAATGTTTATTGAGGTGGCATATCCTCAAGAAAAATTGTTGAGGCATCCTTGTATACTACAAGAACTTTGAAACGTGAAGAATTCTCAAACCAAAAGAGTCCCTAGTCATATGTGACCTCATTTTGGCCCTCTTCTTTTCCTCAGGCTTTTGAAAATGAGCCAAAATAGCTTCTAAACTTTCCTAGAGAGTCTCCATTACATGCCTCTTATTATTCAATTGCTCCTCTAACCAAGAAGGAGCAATTACTTTCTCCATAGATCTAGAAGGAGAGGAAGAAGTTTTCATAGTTGTAGCCCTTTTTGTAACAACTTCTATTTTCTTCTTATCTTGATTCTCCTCCTCTTCCTCTACTCTCTTCTCTTCTTGATACTTAGTTGCTTTGATCTCCACAACTTTCTCGGATGACTTCTCTTTATTTTACAGGGAAACTGGAGTCTCCTCCATTGTGGGTAGTTCCACCATATCCTCTCTCTCCTACCTTTGCATCTCTTTCAAAATTTGATCCACGCTCTCCATGGATGGTGGCTCCAAAGTATCTTGGGAACAGGGAGAAGGAGTGGATTATGCAACTTGATTAATCATCACCCTGTTTGAGGGTGAGAGGAGGACATTTGCAACTTGTTTAGGTAGATTGGAGAAATGGGACATGAATGACTCGAGGAGTCTAAGAGAAGAAAGAGAAGAAGTTGAAGGAATGGTGGGTGGAAAAGTAGAGATGGTGAAATGAGGAGGATAAAGGAAATGAGATGGGAGATGTGGAATGAGAGGATTGCAATGAGATGGAAGAAGTTGAGGGAGTGAGGATGGAAGAAGTGAGATGGAAAAAAATTTCAATGGTTGGGGGTGAGGAAAGAATGGGTGGAGGAATGGGAGTATAGGGGATAATGTTAGAAACCCATGATCAGATTTGCAAGCCGAAAGGACCTTCCACAAAAGAGAAAATAAAAAAAGCAAGAGAGGTTGCAAGAAAGATGTGCAACATAATATTCGAGAATTCAATAAATTACAAGATATGATTTGCTTTATAAAAGCAAAGATGCAAACCCTAATCTTATCTTGAGCAACAAGATAGCTCGATAAGATAAAGATAAAACCTAAAACTTAGGAATTAAATATGCCTAAGTAAACTTATGCAAATGTGTAATTAAATATTAATTACACCAACACCCCCCCATAAGTGCAACTTAGGGAGAAGCAGATAAAGCATGCACCTAAAACTAAGATGAATCCAAGAAAGCATGAATGGGTCCCAGCAACAAGGCCTGATCAGGTACCCAAGTAAAAATGTAATATGAGATAGAGAAGGAAAACCCAGTGGGACAAAACCCCCCTACAATGAGATGACTACTGCAAGAAGCATTGGAGATCACTGGTAACACTGGAACCACAATCTGACAAGCAAGGAAAGATGCTTATGTCTACAACTGAAACCAAAACTGGAATCAAAATAATGTGACAATAGACCCGATGCCACGGAACACTTGAAAACTCACAAACTGGAACAACCCCTGGAATTTGTGAAGCAACAGTAGATGCAATGATGACAAAATCTAGAAACGTGTATCTTGATGTCGATGCCAAACTGAGACTGAAACTCTTCCATGGGAAGGAGTACCAAAAATAGACTCTGGAACAATAACCACAAAAACATGGCCCTCAAACTGAGAAGAATCTGAACCAATGAGGATCAAGAAACGTAATCTCCCAACTGAAGTGTGAACCAATGAATCCGAAATGTGTCAAGTTATAGCAAAAAATGTGGCCAAAAGAAACTAGGAGACCAGATATAACCCATGCGAGCTATCATCAAATCAAGATGCAAAAAAAACCCCCCTTGAATGGAACTTTATCATAGTTCATTTATTACAATAACCCACCGATTGTAAAAGGAGAGCATACAAACATGCATAAAAAAAAAATAGAAATTGATGTCAAATCTGTGTAGAGGACAAAATCAACTTTCCGATGCCGTGAAAATGACGAAAAAAGGATCACCAAGTCAAAATATATGCCCTCTGAAGTGAAATATGAACATTTGACTTCAACTAGAAAAAAATCCCATCAAACAGAAAAATATCTGGAAATAGACTACACCATCAGAAAATTGGGCTCGCCAGCTTTCTGGTGATATCTCGTTTCAAAAAAAATGCCTCCGGGATCAAAAGTTATGATGAAATGAAAAAATGGGCTATCCGTGAGAAAATCAGGGTTTTCAAAGGCTAATTGGGTGCAAAAATTAAGCCCCTTTCGGGCTAGCCGGCGGTCCCCCATGTGACCACAATCTTCAAAAAAACAAAAAAGAAACCCGCCGCTAGGCGGGCGATGGGTGAGCTGAGTGGAGGTGGCGCCACCGGTTGGAAATGAGCCCCCCCGAGGTTGAAAAAATGACCGGAACCGGGTGCTAAGGGCCGACGATGACCGGCGCCGGTCGGCCGAGCTCGGGCTCAGAAGAAACGGTGCTGATGTGGAAGTGGTCACCGGAGAAGACAATGAAAGGTGTTGGCAGAAAAAAGCTAGGTGCCGAAAAATGTACGCCGATGGTGGGAGGATGCCGACGGTGAGGAACCGGCCAGAGTGTACAAAGCTGTTGGTGGGGGCCGACAATACTTGCAGAGTCTGGATGGTACCAGACATAAAATGCAAATTTTGAAAATAAAACCCCCAAATATAAACTGCCATATATGCCTCTCATGAAAATATTTAATAATATTTTTTTTTTATAAAAAAGGCCCGATGAATAAATAATACATGCAGGGAATTTTTTTGAATTTTTTTGCATGAATAATCGTACCCTATACCTGGCGGGCCGTACGGCCTGTTGGGTAAAAAATTTTGCCTCACGAACAACTGACACCAAAATAGGGCAAGTTATATGTCGTTTTTCATCTCTCAGATGCTCTGGATCTGATGGCGAGGTCCGATCTGCCTGAAAATGCACCAGAAGCTTTGCAACTCCTAGATCTAACAGATCTTCAAACCCTCATAACTCTGGCATAAATTGTCGGAATCAGGCGAAACAAAAGTCGATCTTGACTTTTTCGATAGCCCTGGACTCAAAAATGAGCTAAAATTTCCTCCAACGTGTGCTGAAAGTAACCATGCAAGAGCACCCAAATAGAGAGATAAACTCGAGGTATGAAACCCTCGAGGAATCCCAAACAAACTCTACAATGAATCTCTCCATAAATCTGAGAAGGGGCAGCAAATCAAGGCTCTGATACCATGTTAGAAACCCATGATCAGATTTACAAGCCGAAAGGACCTTCCACAGAAGAGAAAATCAAAAAAGCAAGAGAGGTTGCAAGAAAGATGTGCAACATAATATTCAAGAATTCAATAAATTACAAGATATGATTTGCTTTATAAAAGCAAAGATGCAAACCCTAATCTTATCTTGAGCAATAAGATAGCTCGATAAGATAAAGATAAAGCCTAAAACTTAGGAATTAAATATGTCTAAGTAAACTTATGCAAATGTGTAATTAAATATTAATTACACCAACAGATAACAATGGACACAAATGGAGGAGAAGAAGAAGGTGGAGGAGATGGAAGAATTATGGTTGGAGGTGGAGATGGAGGGGAAGGTTCCCTCTCCTCCTTAGGTATTAGATCCATTATGGTGGTGCTGGCCTTCTTGGTTCTCTTAGGGATTGGATTGCCTGCCTCCCTATCCTTTCATTTGTAAACATGAGGCTTCTCAGTGGGATTCCTATCTTCAGTTCTCTTTCTCTTCCCTTTTTCCTTTAGAGGAGTGGAAACCTCCTTTCTTTTTGAGCTTGTTCTTGAAGCTACCTCATCTTTAGTCTTCTCCTCATATATAGATGGGCCTTCTTCTTTCTCCCCAAATATGAGTTTGACCCCTTGCAACATGAGGGTGGATAATGTGAGTGTCTACGCACCTTTTAGTTCTTCAAATATTTGACTGAGTGATGACATCAAGTCCAATCTCTTCTTCTTGTGTCTAATAATGAAAGGGGATGGGCTCATTAGCTACTTTTCCATACTCATTTTCAAGAGTCTTCCCATCCTCTTGCAATTGATATGGCATCTTGAAGAGGCGCAAGGTATGAATATATTTAAGGGTTATCATAATATAAGGCCTCTTATAGACCTCATAATAATTTGAACAATTTTCCCAGAAATATTCTATATGCAGTTGATGGGAATATTATTTCCTACCTTATTTTTCATCTTGTCATAGGGATCAAAATTATCCCTTTTACTATGGATATTGAAACAAAAGCTTTTGATTTTCACATCTAAATGCTCAGTTGAGTGTACCAAAGGACATGAGATCACTACCCTTCTCAGAGTTAGAGGGTATGGAACCCTAGCTCTATGCTTCCCATGTAACAAATGATGCAATATGCAAAGCTACCTTGTGAGTTCCAACATCACAATTCTATCAATGGGGTACTTGGGAAATCCATATGGAGCCCCTCAAAATCCTTTTTTTGTAAAATATGTAAACTTGAGGAATTCGATAAACCAATACCTGAATATTTTGACCATATCCATGGAAGATAAATATAGTCTTGCTCCTAAGCTCCCTACAATATTTTGATGATGAACATTGGGAACACATCATTGGCCATTTTGTAGTAATGCTTTGTGTTTTAAAACTACAATTATAGGTAGCATTAATATACAATAAATTGATTAGTGCTAGTACCCACATCTCCCTTATATGTTAGCCCTCTATATTTGAAATTGGAAGCAAATAATTATACAATATATGAAGTCATGTAAAAGACATAAGACTTTTCACCATAAAAATTTGGCAGTATAGATTGTCACTAACATTTTTGCTTAGTCAAACCTTGTATCTCCCCTTAATATTTCCTCGATGTAGTAGAACATCCAATTTTTGAATGTGGATGTGGAGGCTAGTCCCATTATTCTACTAAGGAGGGTCACCAAATCATTGAATTCATCCTTGAAGTTGCTCTTGTATAGGGTCTTTGGAAATTTATTAGCATTCAACCTTGGGTTCTTCATACAATGATCATTGATAATTTGAAGGTAGTTACCAAGGTCGCTATCGAAAAAAATCACCACATACTCTTCATTCAGAACAACCATCTATGAGAATGATGGATCTTGAAAATTCATGAGATGGAGTCAGGAAATAAGTTGGCCAAGACTCTCCCCTCAGTAGTAATTACCCTTCGAGAATCCTTATTGTAGTATTCTCGAGATGCCATGATCAACTTAGGGTATTTCATGGAAGAATGGAATCCAATGACATGTAGTATCCCACTTTGATTTCTAAGGCTAAGTCAATCCTTTGAACCCTAAATATTGTATCCTTGAATTTCCCTATATCAACATGTCCAATATTTGTATTGTTGACTCTGCCCCATGTAGACACGATCTTGGAAGGAGTATCAACTCCTTGGAACTCATACTTCATCTTTGATTCTCTATCAATTCTTTCCATAAAATCTACAAACATAATGTGTAATAAACATTTTAAAATACTTTTAACTTTAAGAATTAATATCATCATCAAAATTCAAAATCATGCATCCACATTTCTCAAAATGCATAAATGAATATGACAAAAAATTTCATCATGAGTGGATGAAATAATGCATAACTAAAAGAGACCTTAAACACTTACATAGTTCAAATTTTATGGGTTTTGAGTGTTTACGTGTCTGAAGGGGTTGTAGGATTATGCACACTATAGGGATAGAAGATAGCCTCAACTATTATCAAACATTTTATGAGAAAGATCATCCTAGAAACCCGTAATGAAAACTCCACATAGTTCCAACTTGTAAATAAAACTAAGTAATCTTAATGTGTAGAATATTGAATTTATGTGAGTTTAGGAATTTTGTAGAATTTGAAGTGTGCAAAGATTGAGAGCATCTTAGACCTTAAACCTAGACACTTATGAATGAGAAATTTGGAAACCCATGAAATTTTCATCGATAAATCTTTGTTGAAATTATGGATTTGTTGATATAGAGCACATGTGGGTTCCAATGTGTTGCGATATTTTCACCTTTGCAAACTTTGGACTGTTGCAGTTTAAAATGATGTAAGATTCAAAGTAATGTGGACCCGCTAACATTTTGAACTTCGATTGTGGGCTTTGGGAGATATGATTCCCGCACGAGAATCCTCACAAACAATATTTCATAGGTTTAAAATGTATGCAAGAAAAAGGTTATCACCAAATTTATCGATGTTCTAGAAATGCTAAAGAGAAAACCCGCAAGTAGAACCCCAAAAGGAAAGTCTCACATAATCCCTAAGGCTATTATTAAAACTTCCCCAAAATTGAAATGAAATCCTAGGCAATCCAAAATGGAGATCATAGAAAAAGTCAATACTAACCTTGGAAATTTGTAAAATACTTGAAGTTATAAGCTTGGACGATGATGAGTGGTGTAGGAATACAATTTGAAATGATCAAATGGCTTCGAAAATAACTTGAATAATTCTCAAATCACTCCACACATCAAGGTGAGTGAAAATGAAATTGAGAACCCTATTTATACTCTCCATCAAAATGACTACCATTAATGCCCCCTTGACAACCTATCATGCATTGGTGTAGGCAGAATTAGGGTTTTGAAGACTTCGTGGAAAATCATGATATACAAGATTCAAGATTTGCAAGGATTAGAGGATTCAAAACTTTGCAAAAAATTGGCCTATCTATTCCTCGTAACAAGCCAATTGAGAAAAATGAATTGTGTGTTTTTCCTTATGTGGGGATTTAAACGATGTGAAAATTTGTATTTGTGAGGATTTAACATGCACCTAACCTTTGATTGCTTGCATGATTCAAAGGATTGCAAGATTTTGAACAAGAGAAGCCAAAAGAACACTTCTAAGAAAGACTTCCCCTACTCAAATCCCCACAAATCCAAATCCTCACAAAAGGGAAATACCTAGCTCAAAATCAACTTCAAGACCTAAAACTAACACAAGAAAAGAGCTATAAAGGATGAACCCCAAACCCAAACCCAAACCCAAAACCAAACCAAATGAGCAAAAGAAAAGAAGGGGGGTCCCCTTTTTGGATAGGGTGTGTGTGTAAGAAAAAAAGTAGTGTTTCTTCTAAGGAAATGATTCAAATAATTTCAAAGATAAATAGGAATAATGAACCTAAAATCTCTGGTTTCACAGACTGGTGAAATAAAAAAAATTAAAATGTCAAGGCTTAGGATCCAATATGAGAAGAAAATTCTTGAGGTGTAAGAAACCAAAGTGTGTGCAAAGGATATTCATTAATGTAGTGATAGAGAACCTTTAGAAGAAAAATGCATTTCCAAGCACAAGGATACATAGATAATCCCACCCCAAAAGAAACTTGGATAAGGCCCCACTGATAATTATGCATCTATAGTCATGAATAGGTTATCACTACTATCCTCTTGAACATAGCTCGGTTGCTAATTGGGCATTTATATCCCTCATAGAGATATTCAAATCCCCATAATAGTTGAACTCATTTAGCTTGTTCATTTTTTTCTCTTTCCTCTGATCTTTTTTTCAACTTACAAGCAATGAAGCATGCTTTTAGGGCTGAAAATAATAGCTAGGGTGGAGAAGGGAATAAATAATTTTCACTTTATGCCTAGAAACACACCTACCCCCAAGGGAGGTCCAAATTATTTTTTAAATGTATTCATGTAATTGTGCAAGGTTTCAAAACATGGTGAGAGATTTTCAAATTTAAATGGACACATAGGCTGTGAAATTAAATGAAGCTCACTACTAACCCAAGTAACTTGTACATGTTGGGAGCAAGATCACCATTTATCAAAGAAATTAACTAAACTCACTTCTCAAATGTGATCAACACTTATTTCAAAATTATGCTCTAACACAAAAAAAATGATAATGTTGTAAAGTAAAAATAACCTAACCTAACAATGTACAAAAGAGTTGGATGAGAATAACTCAAGATTGGAAGTAATGCTTGTGATACTGCCTATTAACATGTAGCTGGACATATTCACCCATAAGGGTATTCAAAAGATATGCATTGTCCCATAAAACTTCTCAAATCTAAAAGGGACTTAGCCATAACATGTCAAACTTACCATGCTCTCCCTTTTTCTCATGGGATCTATCTCAATAAAGGACTAGATTAAATTTTTTGAAAGCCTTGATTCAATCCTTCCTATCAAACCATAATTTAACAACACCTTGGTTTTTAGAAAAATCCTCAATGGCTACATCATGATTCTCCTCCAAATGAAGGAGTTGGGAAAGGAAGAATTCTAACTTATCTCCTTTGAAATAATATTCATAGATAGACTCCAAAGTTGGAATTTTCAAATGTCTAGGAAAATGGGCTTTAGACCATACACCAAATGATAAGGAGATGTCACTAAGGCCACCTTATTATGTGTGCAATATTCCTAAAGAACAAAATTTAGATGGGTGTTCTAGCCTTTAGGATTCTTATCTAGTAATTTGTGTATAACAGTCAAGAGGTTTTTATTCATCAATTCAGCTAGTCCATGACCCCTAGGATAATAAATGGATACAAATTTTAACATGATCCCATAATCAAAATCCCAACTATAGAATTTTAATGATGAAGATGTAGGACCATTATCACACACTATTGAAAATGGAAAACCAAAACATGTGATAATACTTTCTACCAAAAATATGGTTACTACCTCAACAATGCACTGCTTACATGATATAGCTTCTATCCATCTAATGCAATAATTAGTAGTGATTAGAATGTACCTATGACCTACAGAAGAAGGAGGATTAATCATACCAATAAAATCAAGTCCCTAGTCTATGAAGGGATGTGTTGAACAAGAAACTGAGAGGGGGGTGAATTAGTTGTAGCAATTTGAACAATCAAAAACCTCAATAGAAGTTAGATTTACAAGCATTCACATAACCTTTTCACTTCTAGTGTGATTAATCATTAAAAGAAAAAACATAAACTAGAAGTAGAAAAACCATACACACAAGAACACCAGATTTATGTGGTAATTCCAATGAGGGAAAAACCACTATGAGGATTAGCTCATAATATAAAGAATTCCAAATCTGAATATAGAGGCTCATTGCCAAGGTAGGACGCATTGTCCAGAAAGGGATCACTGCACAAAGGTCTCATTTCCATAGAATTATAAATAAGATAGAAGAGAGTTGTTATACAGAGAAAACTATCTCAATGCAACAGAGATTCCACCACAATTTTCTCACACTTTTGTAGACATGCTTGAAAGATAGATTACACCTTCAACTCACTACCTTCAGGAACTCAACACTTTGAAATTCACATTTATCTTCTCAAACTTGCATCACACAAACATATCTTGTATCTCTCTATATCACTCACAAACATCTCAACTCATATTTATACCATCTTCAACCTTGAAACCCTTCTGAGGTTTTCCATATATAATTTGTATTTACAAATTAAAATTAGGTCAGCACCAAATCATTCCCATGGTGGAAGAGAATGAGGGAAACCCAAACATATTCTTAATGAGGACCTAAATGAGTCCCAACATGCCTCAAAATGCTTCCATGAACTTCGCAAGTAGTATTTAACACAAGGTCAACCAACACCCATGCAAGCACATAAAACAATTAAGTACACACATCCTTGACTCAGTCCAATCTTTCCAGACAATAAAATTTACTTGAACATGATTTGGAGTAAGCAATGAACACATGTAAATTCATCTAGAACCTTTGCAACAAGCTCCACCCGAAGAATATGAATATTTTATACAATTGAACTCACTGCAATACACTATAACACTAAAAATCATCAACATCAACACAATCTCAATTCCTCTTGAACAAAGCAAGAGAGCAACCTTATCAACTTATTCTTAGAACTGTAAGTCCTGAAACCATAATGTGGAGAAGTCCAAAGAAAATATATTTCTCCTAGACCACAACCAGATGCACTGAAATGCATAGTTCATATACTAGTGAAAATCTCTCGCACTATACGACAATCAAGAAGCTAAAATTCTAGATATAGAAACTACGAATAGCCATGAACAATACCTGAGATTCATACAAGCACAAAATCAACCTAGAAGAAACATGGATCACATCCCAGAGCATACACTGAATACCTGCATGGCATTGTTTTCTCTATTTATCAAATTTTCTCAAAAGCACTTGGAAACCAAGTGCCAGAGACATCATTGCAGCAAATTAATTCAATCTGACACACCTTTAGACATAGAAACATAATGATAACTCCATGTACTCATAACACTTCTTCAACATCTCAATAATGCATGCACAACCTACAATCTTTCTTTATTACAATTTTATCAATATCCTCAATATATACAACCAATAACTAGCTTCCTTGACACCAATGACAACAACAATTGGTTGATATCAGTGACAACACCTTCATACTTGCAACAATCTCCCCTTTGTCATTGATGGTAGCACATGATGTGAAAAACCATCAAAGACAACACAATAGCTCTGAATAACTTTTTCTGCAACTTTTCTTGAATTGACTAAGCTTTTTCACATGATGCTTTCTCCCCCCCTTTAAAATCAGTGGAAAATACAAAATATGTTTTTCATTGTTCTATCCTTTTGACATTGAACCAAGATCTATACTAGCACTGAATACTCCCCCTTAGGAGTACACCCAAAAAATTGCATAATGAAAATGCATGATACTACCTTCTCCCCTAAGAGATAGCTACCAATCATCAGTCCAGAAGGAAGATAGATCCATAGATCCACTAAACTGATGCATCTCCATATGCATCTAGTTCAAGAAAGCAGAGGGAATGACCCCCATCTTCTCCTAGAGATACTCAAAAGTATCTTTACGAAGAGCCTTAGTAAATATTTCAGCAATCCGATCCTTTGTAGGTACATACTCAAGCTTTAATTCATTCTGCATAACCTTCTCTCTCAAGAAGTGATATCTGATTGATATATGATTTTTCCTTGAGTGCATCACTGGATTTTTTGAAATGTTAATTGCACTTGTATTATCACAAAAATAGAGATAAGATCATCATACATTACTTTGATATCCTTCAATGTTTGTCTCATCCATAAAACTTGTGTGCAAAAAGATGCTGCAACAATATACTCAACCTCTGCAGTGGATAAGAAAACTAAATCTTTCTTTTTTCTTAACCATGATACCAATCTACATCCAAGAAATAATGCACCACCACTTGTAATTTTTCTATCATCAGCACAACCTGCCCAATTTGCATCTATATATGCACTTAGTGTAAAATTAGTATCCCTAGGATACCATAAGCCATGATCTAGAGTTCCTTTTAGATATCTAAATATCCTCTTGACAACTGCAATATGTGTTTCTTTAGGATCCTCTTGAAATCTAGCCATAAGACAAGTTGCATTCATGATATCTGGTCTGGTAGAAGTTAACTACAATAGTCCTCCAATCATTGATTTGTATTTTCTTTGATCAACCTTAGGAGAATCATCATCCTTACTCAATTTGCAGCCAATTACCATAGGGGTGCATATCGGTTTGGAACCATCCATCCCAAATTTATTCAATATTTCTTTTACATAATTTGATTGTAAAATGAAAATCCCTTTGTTTTTTTGATTGATTTGTAGTCTAAGAAAGAAATTCATCTCACCAAACATAGACATCTCAAACTCTTTTTGCATTTCTTTAGCAAACATCTTACACATAGTTTCATTTCCTCCAAAAATAATGTCATCCACATACACAACTACTATCAAGATCTTGTCATCTTCAACTTTGAAATATAAATTGTTATATGTAGTACCTTTGTTGAAACCTTGTTGAATCAAATAGGTGTCCAATCTTTCATACCAGGCTCTGGGAGCTTGCTTCAAACCATATAATGATTTTTTCAATCTATAGACCATATTCGGTTAATCTAACATCTAAAATACCTCCAGTTGTTCCATTTAGAATTCTTCTTCTAACTCACCATTTAAAAATGCATACTTCACATCCATTTGGTAAACCTTAAAGTCCTAATGAGAAGAAAATTCCAAAAACATTATGATAGCTTCCATTCTATCCATCAAAGCAAATGTTTCTTGGAAATATATACATTCCACTTGTGAGTAGCCTTTACACACAAGCATTGCCTTGTTTCTTACCACTTTTCCATTTTCATTCAATTTATTTCTAAAAATCCACTTACTTCAATTATGTTCTTGTTTGCTGGTCTAGGAACCAATTCCCAAGTTTGATTTTTCTCAATTTTCATAAGTTCCTCTTCCATTTCTTTCATCCAATGTTCATCTTTACATTCCTTGCTCACTATATTAGGCTCAATTTTAGAAAGTAAGCAATAATTTACCTCAACTTCAGTAGCTTTTCTTCTTGTCAACACACCTTTCCTCTTGTATCCAATGATCTAATCTTATGAATGATTCTTTTGCACATACTTAGGGGTTTTAGGAACCCTTTCCAAAGCTTCTTCTTCTTCATTATGCACTTCTTGTTCTCCAACTATTTCTTCCACTTCTTTGCAATTAGGTTCATCAAAAACATATCCATCAACTTTAATTGAATTATTCAATACTTCAACCTTGACATTTGTGCTTTCTACAACCTTTCTCAACCTTTTATTGTAACATCTATAAGCTTTTCTTCTAGTAGAGTATCCAAGGAAAATACCCTCGTCACATCTAGCATCAAAATTTCCTAGATTATCTTCATCTCTTCTAATATAAAATTTGCTTCCAAATACCTTGAAGTAATTGATAATAGGAATATTTCCACACCATATCTCATAGGGGGTCTTAGTGTCGTTAACTTTTTCTTGAACTTGGTTGAACACATAAAAAATAGTGTGAATTGCTTCTCTCTAGTAAACTTCTGATAGACCTGCCTCTATTATCATTATTCTAGCAGCTTCTTGAATTGTCCCATTCTTTCTTTCAGCCACTCCATTCTGCTGAGGAGTTCTAGGGGCAGAAAATTGTCTTCTAATTCCATGGGCTTCACAAAACATGTTAAACTAATTGGAGGTGGAATCACCACCTCTGTCATACCTCAAACATTTAATTTTCAGATCTATTTCATTCACAACCATTTCCTTAAATGCCTTGAATTTGTCTAATGCATCATATTTCTCTCTAAGAAAAGTAACCCATGTCATTCTAGAGTAATCATAAATCAAAAGCATAAAATACACGTCACCTTGTAGAATTCTCACCCTCGTAGGACCACAAAGATATGTGTGAATCAATTCTAGTAGTTTGATAGTAGATTGTTCCTTTGACCTAAAGTTGTTTCTAGCTTGCTTTCCAAATTGATAGTCCTTGCAGACTACATTAATAGGCTTTTTAATTCTTCGTAAATCTCTCACCACTTGTACTCCACTAATTCTCACCATGTTGCAAAAATTCATATGAAACATCCTCTTGTGCCATAGCTAGTTGCCATTAATATGAGACATAAAGAAATGGCCATCAACACCTTTAAGTTGATAGATATTTCCTTCCGTCCTCTTGCCAACAACAATCACAGTTCTTAACCCTTTTCTAATTTCACATTTTTCATCCTTGAACACAAGACTATATCCCTTACTACACATTTGTCTGACACTCAAGAGACCGTCTCAAACCCTTAACATAGTAGACGACATCAGTATTATGTTTACCATCAAAACTGGTTGAACTGGTCATGTGATTTGAGCAGCCACTATCAACGACCCAGTAGTTCTTTTCTTGTTTAGCATGAAGAGTAGAGACAAAAATACCTTCAACTTTCTCCAGAGAAATTTCCTTCACACATATTTCAAGAGTAGATTCATCTTTTAAAGCGAGGAACAAGCATTAATTATCATCGAAATCTCCATAATAAAATTCATCATCAGAAATGCTAGCATCTTCAATGACATAATATGCTCTTTTGATCATATTTACTTTATTCTTTTTACCTTCTCTATGTTTATTTCTTTTAGTACTTTTTTGACATTTTAAAGCATAATGACCTATTTCTCTATAGCTAAAACATTTGAATGGTAATTTACCTTGATACTTAATGGAGCCCTTTTTCATTCTTCTTACAAAATTTTCTTCCACTTCATCAAGATTTTCTTCATCTAGATCATCTACTTTTGTAGCCCTGAAAGAAGTTTTTGTCTTTGTTCCATTTTTCAAACCAAGCTTTCTCATTTAAAATGGGGTTAGAGTAACAATTAAATAATCTTTAGTATAAGTATTACAATCTACAATTTCCTCTATAACATATACCTTTTCATTGTATATATCAGGGAGAGTTTTGAGTACCTTCTTCACTATCCTAGATTCATCTATTTGTGCACGCAGTCCTCTCCTTCCACCTACTAGTTCATCTACTCTCTGCATGTAGGATTTAATGTTCTCATCTTCGCCCATTCGTAGGATCTCAAATTGTGCCTCCAAGTTTTACAACTTTTCTTGTTTAACCTTTTCATCTCCTTCATAAATCTTTTCCAACTTATCCTAGACCTCTTTAACAGTCTTCAGATTCATAACTTCAACTAATTCAAAATGTGAAAGATTATTTACAATAATAAACCTTGCCTTATTGTTGATTTCATGCACTTTGATCTCATCAACAGTACTTAGACCATTTTCAGGGGAAACATATTAATTCTGAATAGAATTTTCAATCTCATATGCACAATATGCTAGATATCCTTCCATCTTTATTTTCTAGAATGCATAGTTAGTTCCATCGAACCTAGGACAGTCAATAGTGATCTTGTTCACCATCTCTAACCTTCCTTAAGTAGTTAAGCTCTTCTCCAAGGAACCTTGCTCTGATACCAATTACTGAACACAACAATTGAGAGGGGGGGTGAATTAGTTATAGTAGTTTGAACAATCAAAACCCTCAATAGAAGTTAGATTTACAAGCATTCACATAACCTTTGCACTGCTAATGTGATTAATCATTAAAAGAAAAAATAGAAACTAGAAGTAGCAAAACCATACACACAAGAACACCAAATTTACATGGAAAACCCAATGAGGGAAAAACCATTGTGAGTATTAGCTCACAATATAAATAATTCCAAAACTAAATATAGAGGTTCATTGCCAGAAAGGCTCACTGCCAAGATAGGACACACTATCCAATGAGAGCTCACTGCTCGGAGGGCTCACTACCACAAAATTACAAAGAAGATAGAAGAGAGTTGTTAGAGAGAGAAAACTATCTCAATCAATAGAGATTCCACCATAATTTTCTCACACTTTTGTAGGCATGCTTGAAAGATAGATTACACCTTCATCTCACTACCTTTAGGAACTCAACACTTTGAAATTCACACTGATCTAATCGAACTTGCATCACACACATATCTCACATCTCTCTATATCACTCACAAACATCTCAACTCATATTTATATCGTCTTCAACCTTGAAACCCTGCCAAGGTCGGTCATATACAATTTGTATTTACAAATTCAAATTAGGTCAGTGCTAAAGCATTCCCACGGTGGAAGAGAATGAGGGAAACCCAAAAAAATCTTAATGAGGACCTAAATGAGTCCCAACATGCCTCAAGATGATTCCATGAACTTCACAAGTAGTGTTTAACACAAGTTCGACCAACACCTATGAAAACACATAAAACAATTAAGTACACACATCCTTGACTCATTCCAATCTTTTGAGACAAAATTTTTTACTTGAAAATGATTTGGAGTAAGTAATGAACACATGTAAATTCATCTACAACCTTCATAACAAACTCCACCTGAAGAATATGAATATTTTTAACATTTGAACTCACTATAATACATTGTAAAACTGAAACTCATCACCAACATCGCAAATCTTAATTCCTCTTGAACAAAGCAAGAGAGAAAACTTATCAACTTATTCTCAAAACCACAAGTCCTAAAACCATAATGTGGAGTAAAAACATTTCTCCCAAACTGCAACTAGATGCACTAGAATGCATAGTTCATATACTGGTGAAAATATCTCACACTATATGATGTTCCAGAAGCCCAAATTCTAGATATAGCAACTACCAATAGCCATGAACAATACCTCAAATTCAAACAAGCATAGAATTAAAATAGAAGAAAAACATAGCACATCTCAGAGCATACACTGAATACCTGCATGACACTATTTTCTCTATTTATCAAAATTTCTCAAAAGCACTTGGAAATCAAGTACCAGAGACATCATTGCAGCATATTACTTCACTCTAACACACCTTCAGACATATAAACATAAGGATAAATCCATGTACTCATAGAACTTCAACATCTCAACTATGCATGCACAACCTACAATATTTCTTTATTACAATTTTCTTAATATCCTCAACATATACAACTAATAACCAACTTCCTTGACATCAATGACAACAACCAGTTAACATCAATAACAACACCTTCATACTTGCAATAGGATGTACCTTGACCACTAGTTCAAGGGGGACAATAGTATACTTCTCCTTATTAGTAGCTATTTGGCATGTGTGGTAATGTGAACATGTAAGTGTACATCATGAAACAAGGTAGGCCAATAATATCTCATCCTCAAAATTTGATGTGTAGTAGTAACTCCTAAATCATGGTCTGTCTTAAATTTTCTATGAAAATTATTGAACAAAGTCAACATTTCTTGTTTTCCCAAGCATCTTAAGTAGATTCCATCATGATTCTTTTTATATTACACTACCCCATTAAGCATAAATATGTTAGTTTTCAATCATAAAGGACACCTCTAAATGATATTCAAGTGAGATAGGTTGTGCTGGTTGAGAAAATAAAATATAATATCATTGTACCATTCATCTAGAGAGACATCTTCAAGATTGTACTACTATGTGGTGAGTCCTAGATCAGTTTTTTTTGTGGTGCGCATTAGTTCTTGTCCTCACACTAACTTCATAGGCTAAATTTCTAGATCAAATTCTTGTAACATGGTAACCCATTTCCCCCTATGCTCTCCTAACTCATTTTGCATCAATAAGATTTTAATAGCTGGATCGAACACAATTGTGTATATTGTGCTCCTTAGAATATAGATCTTGAGCTTCTTAACTTCCCTCACCAAGGCATAAGCCTTTTCTCTATATTCAGATATGTCAATTATGTGTCCTTTAAAGGGGCACTTATAAAAGCTATGGGATGCTCGTCCCTAGGTTCTTTATTTTGTGTAAGCATCACAACACAAGAATGACTTGATAAAAATGAATAAATATAGAAAGGATTAGCATAATTAGGTCTTATCAATACTAGGGCATTGACAATTGTTTGATTAATTTCCTTGAAAGCTCACTTAGCTTTTGAAGTCCACTTGATCTTTGCATCTTGCTTTAACATGGAATTTAAAGGCTTAACTATATCTATAAAACCTACAATGAATTTATGCACAAAGTTGATCTTACCAAATTATGACTTGAGTTCTTTCTTTTTGGTTGGTGATTACTTTTTCAAGATGGCTTACACTCTTTCTGGGTCATTAGAAATCCCCTTTTTTGAGATAACATGGCCTAATAATTTTCCTTCAACAATCCTAAAAGTAAACTTCTTCGGGTTTAATGAAATATTGAATTCCCTACATCTTTGGAACACTTTGCATAAATCTGACACATGATCTTCTCTCCTTTTTAAAAACATAGTTAAATCATCCATGTAAATAATTATGCACTTACCAACTAATTGTTTAAATTCTACGTCCATGGAATGTTGTAAATTTTCTCTTGCGTTGATCAAGCTAAAAGACATACGCCTGTATGTAAATGTTCCCCATTTGGTGGTAAAAGTTTTTTTAGTCTATCCTCATGTGCTACCATCACCTGATTATACCCTGAATATCCATCTAGAAATGACATCATTTGAGACCCATTTACAATCTACAATACTTATTCCAATGAGGGCAGTGTGTAGTTGTCCTTTTAAGCATGGTTATGGTTCTAAAAGTCTACACATAATTGAATATCACCATTCTTCTTTTCGATAGGAACTAGGTTAGCTACCCATGTTGAGTGATGCACTAGGAAGATAATCCTTGCCAATAGTAATTTCCAAACTTATTTATAATTTACTAGATCAAATAATGCATTGACAGGTCACTGTCATTGTTTGAATGGCTAACATAAAGCTTAAGAGAAATGGTATGTGTGATTATTGAAGTATCCTAAGTATTTAGATCCTCATATCCCCACACTATTACATCATGATACAAATGGAGAGCCTTAATTATACCTTCCTTTTTAGTTAAAGTACAATTTGTTTTGATAAAGATATTCTTTGATTCTTTGTTTTTGCACATGTTGTAAGTACCACATTTTCTTTTCAATTAATCTTCTTTAGAATGCTAGTATTTCTACCTTAACTAATCAAAGTAGAAAATAAGATCCAGTTGAACCACCCCTTTAGGTATTGTACTGGTCTTAAAGTTGACTACTTCAAGGTTTATCTCAGCTTCCTTGGGTTTTGCTTCATCTATAATCTGAGTTGCAAATATGTCTGAACTCGTATTAAAATCTAGTATATGCTTGTCATCTTCAAATACCTAAATATTTGTGATATTATCTAGAATAGAAAGAATAGGTGTGTGGACTATGGAAATGGATGCAAAACTTCCTTGTTCACACCAAAAGGGGAATGAAGGAAGAGGGATCCGATTTCACAATGCTCACATTCAAGAACAAACCCTTGAGATTTCAATGCAAAAGAGATTGAAATCTATCAAAGGGGATTTTCCTAAAGGCTGAAAGCTAATAAAATGGTTTTCCACTAATGCAAAACTTGGAAAATGCAAGATGTTTGAAAAAATAGTGTGAGATGCAAACTAACACTAAATGACCTAAGAATACAAGTAAAATGTAATAGAAAGTTATGAAACTAGAAATGTACACCTGGAAACTTACTGGAGATGGAATGGAGCTTTGAGATCATAAAATTGTTGCTTTTTAGGCCAATTGGGACTCATACACCAAGCTGGGCGACTTAGTCTTGCTTCGGGTGAATAATGTTCAAACATGTTTCAGAAAAATGGGTACTTAGATCTGCAAAAATCTCTATCAGAATCCTACAGTGGGAATCATTTGCTATTAATGGTGAATCAGTCCACTTCCAAATTTCCAAAAATTCAAAAGTGGAATCTATAGCTCTCGGTTTGTACTTCTGCTCCTGGTTCAGATCTAGGTCCAAAACTGTCAAATTCAACTTGTAGGTGTTCTTCAAGCTTCTCTTAGGGCTTTGAAAACTTTGAATGAATTTAACAACTTGATGGAAACTTTTCCAGTCTTTCTCTTTGACAAATCTACAACTTAAACTTGCAAATCACATGCAAAGAGAGGGAAAAAATGTTGTGGGGTTAGTGAATAGGGGTTTGCCTTGGTCAAACCCCTTGTTGGTAATTAAACCCTAGAAACGAAATGAAATATGGAAAGAGAATGATGAATGAACAAAAGCAACACTACAACTCACTAAACCCTTGAAGTAGAATGATGCAAACATGTGAGTCATGGCTCAAAAGTGCTTGAATGCTCTTGTAAACAAACTGCTTGAATGCTAGATAACTTGATTGCTTGTTAGATTGATTGGGTGATTGGGGGTGAAATGAGTGAAAGAACCTTATATTTATACACAATTATGCAATAATTCCCAAAAATACATCACAGACCGACCTTAGACCTTACAAAATGAAAACCCACTAGAAATTTGAATTAATTTTGAATTTTGTGCCAAAGGGGACTCATTCGCCACTTTGGGTGAATGGGTCCCACCTAAGGGGACTCATTCGTCCAAAATGGAAAATGGGTCCCACCTTAGGCATTTGAAGTGGGTTTCAAAATTTAAGTGTTTTAAATGATGTTTATTGGGTTTATTCTAAAAAATACACATAAGAAAGGCCTGTAGATGTTAAATAGGGCTAATTAAAGCATAAGAAGGTCCAATTATTAATGACAATCCTAGAAAAGTGTGAAATTTTATTGCAACACTTTACAACACTTTGAAATAAAGCTTGGTAAGAGGTTATTTAGGTGAAATACATTAATAAGACCCTAGAAAAGTGTGAAAGTGTATTACAAAACTTTACATCACTTAAGTAAGGTACCACTTGAGTTCTTTTAGTTCACAAGGGCCCAAGACCTAATGTGAATGTGTTATCCACATTACAAAATTAAATCAAGGCACAATCAATCCAAAATCACAAGGAGGACCAAACGAGATAGAAAAAGTAGAATGGTTACTTTTTTGGTGTCTACAAGGTGTAAGCTCAATTTTGAACTTCTTAAAAGTAGAAAAAGATAGTGGTTGCATTGTGCTAACTACCTAAGCCAATGTATAAACAACATTATTTTTATGCCTAGAAATCAACATGATATTGAAAGAATCAAAGCTCTCTATCAAATCCCATACATGTGATGTTGATAATTAGCTAACCTCTTATCATGAAATGAGTACTTCTTGCATACTTGATTTATGAACAACTCAGAATCTTCAAAAACCTATAATACTTTATCCTTCTTACAAATCTCCATTAAGAGTCCATGCACCAATGCTTCTTATTTAGAAATATTATTTGTGTAGTAAAAATACAATTTATGGGCTACAAAAATAGTCTTCTCATTAGGACTAATTAGCTGAAAACCAACTCCAACACCTTGGTTGGATCTAGAACCATCAAACTTCAAGGTCCAAATCTTAGCATCATCTTTTCTAATCGGTTGTACCTTATCTATTTTTAGTGGTACCTTGTTATCTGGACTTTGCTTCCTGGAAGGTTGTTCAATTGGCACAAATTCTTGACCTAGACTATCCTTCCCTAAATCAAAGGTGTTTAATTGATCCTTTATCTTTTCCACTACCATTTGACATAAATAGCATTCAAATTCCAAATGTGATGCATCATGAACTCTACACCAACATAGTAATAGTAACTCATTGAATTTTACCTTATTTACCAAAATTATCTAATCATTAGCACATTTAATCATAAATTCTTAAAATCCTTCAAATATTCGACCTTCTTCATTTGAATAGAGATCTTCATCAGATTCAATGCATACTTCTATGTTGTTGGGAATTTGAGTTAAATCCTCAAAAGACATATTCTATCATGTAGCATAATTATTTATCTACTCCATAAAGATGTTGGAGAATATATGCCTATATCAACCTATGAAAACAATGCTTCATTATTTTGGTTGTATTTTGTAATCATATATTTCATTCTTGGTTCTCTTTCAATTCTAATCTGATTGACCATGCCTCTCCATGGGAGCCACATGTGAGAAAATTCAATATACATATATTTGTTAAGTGTGTTAGACCAATCATGACTCAAAAACATGCCATACATATCTAGGATATCAAAAATTTGAATGTCAATCCAATGCTAAACACAGGGATCAAAGGCAAGTTGCATGTGAATACAATTCAATTATCCTACCACATTAACTTTAGTTTTATCCAAGTATATCAACTTCCTTGAAGAAGGGGTATGGGTTAGTCATGATGCTTTACATATGAAAAGTGGCATTATAATTGGTTGATGCACCTAAATCTACCAAACATTTGTGAAAATTCTTGCCAAAGATACACAAAGTTAAAAGGAAGGGTGGAAATTCTCTTTTATCTTTGTAAATGCAGGCTAGGGTATCTTCCCAAGAAATATGTATTTTTTCCTTTCTCCTTTCCTAAATATCTTTAGGTACAACCTACTAGATAGAATCTCAGGTCTAGAAAACTTTTGGATGGAGTTAAATAATACATTTCTATCTTTTGAAACTTTTAACAATTCAAATATAGATAAAATTAACTTCATTTTCTTCATCTCCTCTATAACATACTATCTGATTTGTGCAATTTTGACTTAGTATGAGATTCCTTTGAGGAGAATTGATTGGGTACGTTTAGTGGCATTGGATTTTTGCTAGCATTTGGATCTAGAGGTACTTGAAGAGTATTCAAGGTAGTGGAAGTCACAAATAGACATTTTAGGCCTATTACTTTGCAAATGATATGCCCCTTGGTTCTATTGTAGCATCTGCACATAATCCTATCTATTTTAAATTGATTCTAAATGAAATAAAGACGCCAGAGATTCCTTATCTTTAAGCCCATTTTCATCTTGGTTGGGAAAAGGATAGATATTCATGACCATGACAAAATCAAATGCACGAGAAGGAATGATTTCTTATCCATATGAGCTAGAATTTTCCAAGTATTTTGCATTTTCTACCTCCTTTTGAAAAATACTTGTTGCAATTTGAAACTCTTGGCAATTCAACTTTGAATGATAGCTTGTATTGTTCAATCTATACCAATTTGATATTACTCCTTCAGTCAAATATACTAATCTTAAAGGTCTGCTATTTAATGTATTTGTTACATCCAATGGTGATGGTACTCCTCCATTGTAAGGTCAAGTATTCCAAGTTTGTTTAAGCGTTTAGTATCCTTGGGTCTATCCTTGACTTTATCCTTGAATCCACCCTTGATTTTGATTAAAATTGGATTGATAATTCCTTTGGATATTCTGAAAATAATTATTCTGATTCCTCTAATGAGTCAAGTCTAAAAATTCAGTGTTCTTATTTTCTCTATAATCTCTCTGAGATTGTATTTCTATTTATCTTCTTTGAATTTTCTAGTTTGAACATTTTGCAAATATGGTAGGCATGAAGGACGAGCTTAAAAAATTGGGGCTCTTGAATAGAGAATCATAACATTTGTTGATGTTAGAATTAGATTCAACACTAGCATATGGCTAGCCAGAGCTTGATTGATTCTATAGGATTATTGGGGGATTCCAGGATTATTGATGTGATTTAATAGTCTAACTCCTAACTATCCTAACTCTACATTTACTTTAACAACTTCCTTCTATGCTTCTACTAAGTTTTTTGGAGTAGAAGTGGCTCTTCTGCTAAATATTGAAGTGAGCTTGTCTAAAGTAGCATAATATGCTTGTCTAGATGCCAAATCATTTAGTAGATATGGATCTTAGAGACATGTGTAGGCCTTATGAAACCTATTGTTAAAAGCATTGATGAGCTCATTATTTTTCTTCTTTACTTCTATGGACAATCTATACAAATTTGTAGGCTTAATGGGGATTTTGAATCTATCCATAAAATTACTTTTCATGTCCCTCCATGAATGAATATACCTAGCTGGTAAATGAACATACCAGTCAAAAGCCTTTTCCCATAAGGAATATGGAAACAATTGATAGAAAAAATCCTCATACACAATCCATTGACTGGACAAAGTTTCCTCAAAGACTTTGAGGTACTATTCTACAATCCTATTAGGATCATTGACATGGAATTTGAGAAAAAAAATTGGGTTCTTTGGTAGGTCATGGTAGGCATTTAAACAAATGGGAGAAGGTTTGTTTAGTAACCAAGGAATTAATGGTGGTGGTGGTGTTGGTTGTGGTATTATGGAAGGGATATGAAATGATGGTGATGTTGGAATTCCAGATGAGTTTGAGGTAGAAGTATGAGGTGGGGTTGATGATGAATTCCCCCTATTGCAAATCTCTTAGCTCTTGTAGGGGATCTAAGCTTAAGAAATTCTCCATGATTAGGTATAGATTTGAATATTATTTGAAGTCTATTAGGATAAAATGAACCTATACGCTCCATATTTTAAGTTATTCAACCCTCCTTCTAGCACCATTTATGTTGATGAGTGCTTTGCAAATTCATAACACAAATAAAGTATGAAGTAACCTATCTCTTGAAAGGTAATTTAAATTCAAAAACTTTAGAAATTTAACCCAAAGGCTTTGATAGTCAGGTTCTGACTTTGCATAAAATGACTCAACAGATGATGTTTTGTTGTTTTAACAAGGGGATTTACACTTTTTAATCTAGAACTTTAGAAAGAAAGGGTCTATAAAATTTGAAAATGAAATGAAACGCTAGCTATATTTTTAGATATGAAATCTAAAAATAACTTTGATCATCAAATATGGCAATTTAAAATGGTTCTTTTCTTCCTAAACTAACTCAAATTTTAAATTAAAATGCAAAAGGATAAGGGTTAGGGAAACTCAATGTGAAACCTAAGGTCAATGAAAATAATGGTTGATGCTACAAATAGACAAATCCCTCTTAAAAATAACTTCTATTTAATTAGGGATAAACACACAACATTGAAAAAAATGTGCAATCTTCAAAGGAAAACTTAAAGATTTTCAGATTGTAAATATTCATGCATGCACCCAATTTCTAGCACAATAGAAATGAGCATCCACAATTGAACTAATGTTGTAAAAGGGATCAAAATAGCCATGCAAAGTAACTTACAATCAAAAAATTACTAATGGTATGAGTGGGAGATTTATCAAATACCTTTATTACTTTGGCATTATAATAACTAAACTAAACTAAAATTAGAGAAATAAACCATGTATATAGTCATAAATAACAAAAAGGCCACCAAAAATAAAATGTCTTTTCTTGTATTACATTCCAAAATGTTGTTACAATTGTAGTTCTATCTTGTAAATGAGAGAAGGTTGTATTTTATAGAGAAGAATTACAAAATAAATGGTGGAGATCAACTCAACACCAATGGCCCAGATTACATTTAGATTTAATATTGTAGGTGCATTAAATACTTACAAAATATTTCCTTTTATCTCAAATTTAAAATTCCATTACACATGAACCTATGAGAATGTAAAATATATTAATATCTCTCTTACATTAAATACATCTTACAAAATACCAAAAAATTTGGTTGCATACACTTCAAGGAAGATACTACAGTTGGGTGGATTTATAGAAATTTATCATCTATTACACTTATTTTAGCTTATTTTTCCTTTATTGCATATTTAACAAAAAATATTAATGTTGCCTTAACCTTCTCATCTAAATGACCTTGGGTAGCATGCACCTTATAACCCAATGCTTCATATTCGTCCATTAACCTTTTGTGAAGCTTGATGCAGGAAAATATTTTCCTAATAACCTCCTTTTATCTCACTAGAAACTTTGTAGCAACATCCAAAAATTCCTTCATCAAACTATCAATAGGTTCCCTACACATTACTTTCTACCATTGATGTTTCAATCCTATATCATCTAGTTTTTTGAAGCATCCACTGGTGATTTCACCATCCTTTAAAAATTGGTGGAAACTAGCCAAAACTTCATTGATTTTCTCAACGATGCTACTCATCTCAAGAATCACTTGTGCTATGATTTATTTCTTGAAATTGAGAGCATACATCCAAAAAGGTGGCTCCCTTATTTCCTCCTTATACAAAATTCCTTCTCTCTCTCTCTATTACATTCATGGGAAGATTTTTTATTGCCTTGAGCTTTGGATACACCATGGTGTAGTATTTGGAGAAGGCCTCACAATCTTCAACTATTTTATCAATCTCTTCTTTTAAAATTAGGAAGTTGTTACATGCCTACACAACCATTCATATGGCCTCTCTTCTAGTGACTACAACACCTATAAGCTATTCATGGGTGGACTAGGCCTGTGTCCTCATTTTCTCCATTTTATTTAATTCATCTTTGGATAACAAAACTGGGGTTGTATCCTTCCTTGGAGCACTCTTGATAGGTGTGACTAGATGTTGAGTAAAGACTATTAATTCTATAATTTTTTCCTTCATCTCTACCTTAGTCACCTAGTCCTTATCCATCCTTTTCAAAATATTTGACATGGACCCTTGGAGCTCATTGATATCCTAGGCTCTATTCATGGGGTCAATGATTATTGAGGCGATGTTGTATTCCTTGAGAAAAAATGTAGATGCATCCTTGTCTATTGCAAAAGTTGCAACATGAAGGATCCTCAAACCAAAATCATCCCTGGTCATATGAGACCTTATTTTGGCCCTCTTCTTCACCTTGGGATTTCCAAAATGAGCCAAAATAGCTTCTAAGCTTTCCTGGGGAGTCTCCACTACAAACCTCTTGTTCTTTAATTGCTCCTCTAACCAAGAAGGAGTAATTGTTGTCTCCATAGCTTTGGAAGGAGAGGAAGAATTATTTTCACTTGTAACCTTTTTGTAATAGCTTTTTTTTTCTTCTTATCTTTCTTATCCTCCTCTTCCTCTACTCTCTTCACTTCTTTAGTCTCAGTCACTTTGATCTCCACGACTTCCTTGTAGGACTATTCTTCATGTTGTAGGGAAATTGAAGTCTCCTCCATTGTGGTAAGTCCCACCATATCCTCTCTCTCCTACCTTTGCATATCTTTCAAAATTTGATCCATTATCTCCATGGATGGTGTTTCTAAAATATCTTGGGAAGAGGGAGAAGGAGTGGCCTGCATGACTTGATTAATCATCACCCTATTTGTGGGTAAGAGGAGGATTCCTGCAACTTATTTAGGAAGATTAGAGAGATGAGAAATGAATGAATTGGGGAGGCTAAGAGAAGCAAGAGAAGTGGAAAGAATGGTAGGTGATAGAGTAGAGATGGTGAATTGAGGAGTGTAAAGTGAGGTGGATGAATGAGATGATATGGAAGATATGAAAGAAGAGGATTCCAATAGGATGGAAGAATTAGAGGGAGTGAGAATGGAATAAGTGAGATGAATAGAAATGTCAATGGTATGGCCAAGGAAATAATGGGTGGAGGAATGGGAGCAGATGGGATAATAGTGGACATGGATGGAGGAGCAGAAGAAGGTGGAGGAAATGGAGGAATTATGGTTGGAGGTGGATATGGAGGGGAGGTTTCCTCACCTCCTTAGGTATTAAATGCATTGTGGTGGTGTTGGCCTTCTTGGTTCTCTTAGGGAGGGGCCTTCCTGCCTCACCAAAATTTTGTTTGTAAACAAGGGAGTTCTCAATTGGATAGCTCTCTTTAGTGCTCTTTCTCTTCCCTTTTTCCTTTGGAGGAGTTGTAGCCTCCTTTCTTGTTGATCTTTTAATTTCATCTCTAGTTGTCTCCTCATTTGTAGATGGGGCTTCTTCTTCTTTATCCTCGAATGTGAGTTTGACCACTTTCCACATGAGGGTGGATATTCAAGTGTCTACCCACCTTTTAGATATTTAGAGCACTGGCCAAGTGATGACATCATGGTCCCCCTTCTTCTGTCCAATTAGGTAAGGGGATGGGTTGATTAGCTACTTTATCATACTCCTCAAATTATGTCTACCCGTCCTCTTACAATTGATCTGGAACCTCAAAGATGCACAAGGTATGAATATATTCAAGGTTTTCCCTCATATAGGCCCTCTTATAGACCTTATAATCATTTTAAATTCTTTCCCAAAAATATTCTATATGTAGTTGATGGGCATATTTTTTACTACCTACTTTTTCATCTTGTCATAGGGATAAAAATTATCCCTTTTGATATGGAAATTGAAAGTAAAGCTCTAGATCTCCACATCTAAATGCTCAGCTGAGGGGTTCGAAGGAAATTATAAACTTCCCCTTCCCAAAGTTGGAGGGTATAGAACCCTCACTCTATGCTTCCCATGCAACAAATGATGTGATGTGCAAAGCTACCTTATGAGTTCCAATATCACAGTTCTATATGTGGGATATTTGGGAAATCTATATGGAGCCCCTGAGAATATTTCAATTCTGAAATATGTAAACTTGGGGAATTGGATAAACCAATAGCTGAATATTTTGACCATCTTTGTGATGCAAAAATATAGTCTTTCTCCCAAGTCCCCCTTCAATGTTCTAATGATGAACATTGTGAATGCATCATTGACCCTTTTGTAGTGATTCTTTGCATTCTAAAACTACAACTATGGATATCATTCATATACAATGAACTCATCAATGCCAGTACCCACATTTCACTTACATATTAGGCCTCTATATCTGAAATTGGTAGCAAACAAGTATATAATATATGAAGTCATGTAAAAGAAAAAAGACTTCTTTTCCCTAAAAATTTGGTAGTTTAGATTATCATTGATAATATTCACCCAATAAAACATTATCTCTTCCCTAAAGATTTCCTTGATATAGTAGAACATCCAATTTTTGAATGTGGAACCCTCTCTCTCTCTATCTCCCTTTATCTCTCTTTATCTCCCCCTCTTTCCCTCCCTCCCTCCCCCCTCTTTCTCTCTCACTCTCTCCCACTCTCTATTTATGTATTAGAACCTTCTCTCTCTCTCTCTCTCTCACACACACACACACAAACACACACTTTCTCTCCTCATCTTTCCCTCCCTCCACCCTCTTTATCTCCCACTCTCTCCTTCCCTCTCTACTCTCTATTTCACCATTATCTCTCTCTCTCTCTCTCACTTGCTCCTTGAAGGGAACACATTCTACTAAGAGGGGGGTGAATTAGTAGATCAAAACAATTTTGGAAACCTTTACAACTATTATATATATTTTCAACATGAAGAGCATTGAACCATACAAGCTATAAATTAAAGCACAACACAAGCTAACACATAACACCAAATATATGTTGAAACCCAAGATGGGAAAATCACAGTGAGAAACACTCAGAAGAAGGAATATGATAAGTGAATTTTATAATGTGATGTAGGAATCAACCTATTGAAGAAACCAATACCAAAATGAATCTATAGGAACCAACTTAATGGAGACACCAATCCCCACTAGAGCAACACAACAGGTAGAACACTAGTCCTACCAGAATACAAAAAATAATGGAAGATTTGAAATATAACTCTGATATGGACCAGATAAACAACAAACACACTCTCACACTAAGAATTACCTTTGATACTAGTGCTCCCTATTTTATTCACACTTCTATCACATACCTTCCATTCATTACACTTACATACACTCTATTACTCTCCATACAACAATGAATCTAAACATTTGAAATATATACATGACATTACATTAGCACTCTTCCATGTTGGAAAGGGATCCATACAAACTTGGACAACATAGGGTGGACCTAAATTCAAATTACATCAAACATGTAATACAATGGTCCAAACACAAATTTATTATCACCAAGATAACTTGATGCCTTGCACCACCATGAGAACCTTAAATAGGTCTTATCCTCACTCCACATGCAAGATTTGAATTCCACACACTTCAATTTGTTATCACACAAACCTCAAACTTAGAATAGCTTGATGAACCTTCTAAAACTTAAAAATTCTTCCAAACTGAGCCTCACCTCCAAAAACTTGAGAATTTGATAGAACTAGTGTAGACACACTTTCCTTCCAAACTACAGAGCTATACTACATTTCTAAAAGAAATGCCAACCATATTGAAATGTAGAAAAAGGGGGAAGTGAAATAGGAAGACCTAGAAATGAGGGACCTATGCTGAAAAGCACAAAGGGGGGTGTCCACCTAATCACCAATCCACTTTCCCATGCTCATTAGGAAGAGGGAGAGTGTAACAAATGGTTAGAATTGACTTGCAACCTCCAAGGTGAGTCAACCCTAGATTTGGACACTTCGCTGCCCTAACTTCCTTATGACAGAAAATCATAAAATATGATTGAACAACAGTTTTGGGAGAAGAATAAAAGTGCACTAACAATCCATTTTATGAGATCTATCACTTGAAACATGAAGTATTATGATAGAACTATCATAAATAGCAATCAACTAGAAGATTTGAGAAGGTTAAATTGCTATGTACATGTCACCTAAAAGCATTACAAAGTGTCCTTCCAGGACTCATTCACCCAAGGGTGAATAGGTCTTTGTATCCCTTTCTAGAAAATCAAATTTTTATTTTGTAGCCCTGTGTTTGCACTCTACCCTTGTACCTACAAATATTTTGTCTCGATTCTAGATCTATAGTAAAAACTAAAAATTTTGGTTTGTTTGTATGGGGGTTTTCCTCGGTCAAACCCCAAGTTTTGTAATTAAACCTTGATAAAAAGATGAAAATATAATAAATAAAAGTGTGTGTAAGCCCTAAAATTCACTAAGTCTAAGGTTTCAAGAGCTAGAATGCAAAGGAACCCTATCCAAGTGTGTTAGAAAAAGATCCCTAAATGAATGTGAAAAATGACAAAGATCTAGTTATGGAGAAGTCAAAATACCCTAATAGATCTGAAATTTGATTATAACTTGCTTTAGGTAGCAATTAGAATGAAGATAGAAGATGGGATCACTTAGGTAACAAGTAATTATGTTAGGGAGAATGGCTAGGTGCATGTCCCAAAACCTAGAATCCATCATGATCCACCATAGGCATCAACCTTCAAATCATGAACAATGCTTGATCTAACTTGGAAAAATGAACTTGAAGACCAGTAAAAACAAATGAAATGTTGCTTCAAGACTTCAAACTTGTTTGCTTGAATTTTCTCTCCTTGCTCTTGAGTGATAATCTTGTGAATATTTTCTCAATCTCTTGTCAGCCTAGTTTGAAATTGTTAAAAGACTAGGATTTATAAGCTTCTCTAATTTCCTAATTATTAAATTTCGATCACTGACCTTGAAACTTGAATTTAGATCATTAAAATATTTCCCAAAAATGATTTCAAATTGGGTTTTGGCACCTAAAGGGGACCCATTCACCCTTGGGCGAATGGGTCTTAGCCTAAGGGAAAATGGGTCTTGGCCTAAATTGCCAAGACCCATTTATTTTGAGGCTTTTAATTTATTAAATACATTTGTTCAATGCATGTTGAGGTGTTGTAAAATGATAAAAAGTGTCCTAGGGTTGCATAATAATGGGAAGTAGGGACCTATTTTGAAGGGTAAAAATGCATAAATGTGAGGTCACTAAAGTAGGTCAAATTAAGTGTGAAATTGTACTTTCACTTAGAGAGAAGTATAATTTTTTACACTACATTTAGCCCCCACTTTAGTGGCCATATGACATTACGTGCATATGTAAACTAAAGGACTTAGAAAGTAAATTATACTTTAAAATGATAATCATATAGACTCATTCACAAATGGGGAGAATGAAGGTCCCAATGTAGTCATCTGCAAAAACACAATGTTAGGAACCACATCTTGTAAAACCAATTTGTTAGGCGTTCAAAATAATCTTGTCAAATTTGAGGGTAGTTAACATTGTCTTAATGAATTAAGGATTTAGGTAGAAAATCATGAACGTAATCTTCTAAAATTTTATTTATGTAATCATGAAATATCAATGTCATAGCCCTTTGATATGTTGTGCCAACATTCTTTAATCCAAAAGGCATTACAACCCAACATAATGTTCCCTAAAGTGTAGTAAATGTTGTCTTGTATTGATCTTGAGGGTTGATAAAGATTTGATTATAGCCTTAAAAACCATCCATGAATGATAATAAGGCATGGCCCTATTGGAAAGAGACACTGCAAATGATTTTTGGTGTTGTCATTGATGGAAACCCTAGTCAGCGACAAATCCGCATAACATCATTTGCTTAAACTGGAAGTCAGATTGAGGACAGTCAGGAATAATAGAACATCCAACAGCTTGGTGATCATCGATTCACTTGCAGATTTCCAGTTGTTATTTTAAGTTGTGGATCTCATGGGAGGTCTATTAGTACAACAAATGTGTTGTCCTAAAATATTAGTGCCTCGTATTAAGTCTTGTGTGAGTTTGGAGATTCAATTTACTTTTCTGTTTATCAATATTTTTGGCCAACTCAATTGATGTAATATGTTGCGGATATTCAAGGAATATTTTATAAAATATATTTTTTGTTTGGTCATTATTTTTTGGGTTCAAGCTAAGTTTTGGACAATTTTTGTGGATGCGCATTGGATAACTCTTAAGATTTGAGCTAACAAGTTGCTAATATTTTCAAGTTTTATCTGAGCTGACATGTTGTGATTAAATTGCTAGTCGCAGATATATATGTATGATCTCTTATATCTTTTTGGTGTGTGTGTGTGGTGCGTCGATGTATATTGCAATTATCAAAAGAGTGGTAGAGCAATTTTATGCACAGTTTCACTTGCACATAAAGATTTTGTAGAGCAAGTCATAGTAGAGTAGAGAAAAAGTTCAGTATCCATTAGAAGAACAGAAGATTGTCATTTGAGCTTAACTGGAATTGTAATCAAGTATTTGTAGTTGCTATTCCTTTAGTTCATTCTCTTGGATCTAATCCGAATATCTCTAAGGCAGTGTGCCTTTCCATTTTAAGCAGTGAGCTCTAGGCAGTGTGCTTGAATGCAAGTGCATTCCCATATTGTAAAATTATTTTTGAGTATATTTAGATTATATTGTAGATTGGCCATCCAATGTGGTTTTTCCCCTAACAGGGTTTCCACGTAAAAATCCTTGTGTTATGGCATTGTGGTTATTTGCTTTCTATTTCTGCATACTTCTCCTGGTTAAATATTTTAAGTGGATTAATAATCAGAATAATAAAGTAATTTTTTGTAGAACTAATTCACCCCCCCTTAGAGTTGCTTGTTTCCAACAATTGGTATTAGAGCTAGTTCCTCGAAATAAGTCTAGCAACTTGAGGAGATCTTGGAAAGTGTTTTCAATGGATACAAGCAGTCTTCAACAACAACTTATGGTGGCCCTGGATGATTTTGACTAGTCAAAATCTTAGAACCGGGAATTACAGGAAAGTCTTGAGAATGCAGAAAAATTCATCCAGTCATTGAAAGACAAAATCAATGAATCAAGGGAGAAAAGAAAGGAATTATGTGATTAGCTCAAGCAAAAGAAAAAAAGCATGGAAGATGAATGACTCAGTCATGCCTTGAAGGAGAAAATAGAAGAGTGTGAAAATTTTTCCAGAGAAAATGCTGCCCTAAAGTGTGAGATGGAGTCTATCATGATGAAAATGACCAAGGAAATTGAAGATAGAAAGAAGAATGAAGAAAATCTTGCTCAATTCTTGAAGGAAAAATCTGAACAATGCATCTAATTGGACAATGAATTGGAACAATCTAAAAACAATGAGGAAACAATTGAAAAATAACTTGATGATCTCAGAGATGAACTTACTACTGCAAATGAGTACAAGGAGAAATTCAAAGCCAGTTCAGCCAAACTTGATGAACTGATTAAAGGTCAGAGGACTAATGGTGACATGCGAGGTCTTGGATATGAAGAAGGAGAAAGTTCCGGATCTGGACAGAGGAACTTTGGACAAAGGAATTCCAATCAAGGAAGATTCTAACAAGGAAATCAGGTGAATGGAGACAGAAGAACCAAATGCTCAGAGATTCAATGGTTATTATTTTACTTGCAACAAATTTGGTCATATGGCTTCTCAGTGTAGAAGAAGGATGAATACAAGTGGACCATCATTCTCAGGTTAGTGCTTTAATTGCTATAAGTATGGTCATAAGTCAAGTGAATGTAGAGTTGTGATGAATAACTTTCATAGAGATGCTAGATGCTATGCATGCAATAGATTTGGGCATATTTCTAACCAATGCATATCAAGGAAAAATCAGTGGAATAGTTGGTCTGATCGGAGAAATGTTGTGTGTTACAACTACAACAAATTTGGACATATTGCTAGATTCTGTTGGAATAGAAGAGGTCCGGTAAAATAGAATACACAACAGGATGTCAAAAGAAAAGGGAAAGTCACTACAGACATGATCAGGAGGAAAATGCAAAAGAAATGGGTGAAAAAGAATCCCTTTGTCGAAGGAAATGTGCCAACACCAGAATCTGCTTCTGTAATTCCTCCAGGAATTAGTTTTAGGCCTTTGGCCTTGGGGGAGCTATCAGAAAAATCCTTCAAAACCCCTTGCAGGCAAGTGATACTGGAATGTGGACCAGTACAGTAGGTGGATCAATGCTTTTCAGATGTTGTTTAACCAAATTGGAGTTGGTATTATATAATTTAGGAGATCCACAAGAAAATTATCTGTCTCAGTACATGAAATCAGAGTAACCAGATGAACTAGGGTTAAGGCAATCATTACGACAAAAAGGGTTAGTTGTGCAAGTGATAAAAATTCATTTTTATCTCTCATTTGTCACTTTGTATTTTGAAGGAAAGTAGTTTGAAGAGCCTTGGAGTGAACCTTGTTAAATTATGGAGAGATTCAAAGCGTGGAGAAGAATCTGTGATCGAACTTTGATCCAACATAAATGTATTTTTTGAAAAACTTATGAATGTGTGAATTTTCAATCATGGCCTCTCCTCTGGTAGTTGAAGTCAAGGACATACCACGTCCTAAATTTAAATGGCATCCCTATAAGTCTATTGAGACCGAGCCCTTAGGAGAATTTTCATTTGTGTTGTATAGAGTTTTGCACACTGAGGATATTAGGACATATATTCATGTGAACATTGAAGAGTTGGGTACCTCTCAAATAATGAATCTATATTCCCATCATATAGTTGGAGAATATTTTATTGTAAAGCTAGAATTTCAAACCCTAGAAGAGAAGAAGTTTGCGCAGTCTATGAGATTTCCCATATTTGAGGAAAAGAATGGGTTAGATAGATTTTGAGTCATGTTCATGCCAAATTCATGTGGCTAAATGTACCCTTCAAAATCACAAAAGAAGCTATATGTGCAGTAACAGGTCTGAATTCCACCGATAGACTTCTAGTCTTGAAATCTGTAAAGAATGACAAGGTTACTGAGGCAACAGGCACACAATGGGATAGAAGGGAAATGACAATTGAAGACATTGCTGAAGTGGATGTGAAACTCACATCAATGGTCATTGGTTACAAGATATACCATTCTAGCTGGGATAATTTTGTATCCAGTACGACCATCTATGCAGCTTATGAAATGGTAAAGCAAAATGCAGAATATGACTTGTGCGAGCTGCTCAGAAGTTGGTTGTTGGAGAATCTGAGCAAAATCAAGAAAGAAAAGAAGAATACTTTTAAATATGGTAATTTGCTATTGTGCTTATTTTTCTATTTCATGAATGAGGTTCCGGGTATTGGAAGTGTACATTGGAAAAATAATGAGCCTGTAGCTATTCAGATAAGGAACATGTTGTTTGGAATGGGTGATCGCCAGGTCAGGAATACTACCCTTTGGGGGTACTTCAAAAATTTCCAGAATATGATGCATGCCAGGGAAGGAATTGCCACTTCAATTGTGGAACAGTACAAAGATACTATCTGCTTCATGGTGGATATTGACCAATGTCATATGGAAGTTGTTGGTCCCAGAACAATTTGGATCATGCCAATGGGATACGAAGTAGAGGAAAACGTTTTGAATATGTATGCAAAACACTTGTTGAATTCACCTCTATATCAGGGAGAAGAAAGGTTTGGAAAATATGTAGAGGAAAGTATGCAGGTTCATGAGGAATTGAGAAACCCGGTGATAGTAAGGAGAGTAAGAAAAGAGATAGAAGTTTTTGCAGAAAGAGTGGGCTTACTGGTAGAAGCCTTAATAGAAGAAAGGAGAAGGAGAGATGAGGTAGAAGTAGTAGAAGTGAAAGCAAAAATAGATTCTGCTAGTCCTAGTACATTCTCAAGAAGTTCCCCTACAGCCAAGCCAACTCAAGACAAGCCTTTTGGTAAAAGGAAGAAGAATAAAAGTAGAAGAAATTATAAGCCTATTTTAGAAGATGGGGAAACATAATTAGAAGAAGTATTGAGAGAAGTAAAAGCTACCAGAACTTAGGTTGTCGAGTTAAACAAGAGAAAATATTTTAGGAAAGAAGAAAAGGAAAAGAAGGCTAAAGTTGACAAACCTGGTATGTTAGTTGATGAAGTTGTCAATGCCGGTAATATCAAGCCCCTCTATGACTTGTATGAAACCTTTGATGAATCAACTCAACGAGTTCTAGAAGAAGCTACAATAAAATATCTAAACATTTTTAATAAAGTTCTTGTTGAGATTATGTTTGGCTTACCCAAGATTCTGTATGATATTTTGGAGTCAAGAAGAGTAAGTGCTAGAAAAAAAGAAGAGAATCTAAGGAAGAGAGTTCTTGCAAATTTGTGCCAAAAATGTCAATTAAAGAGATGGATTCATTCCTTGAAAAGGATAAAAAGGAATTTAAGAGCAAGAAAAGGGTGAATAAACTCATGATTGGTGAAACTGATGTTGTTGTTAGTGAAACTAAGGAAATTATAGAAGAGTTTTTTATCAAAGAATAAGATTAACATTGAGGAAATGAATACTGAAAATGTTTCAGAAAATGAGGAAGTAAATGTGGAGGTAAATGTAAATGAAAAAGAGAATGTGAATGAGGAGAATATGAATGTATCTGATCCTCTAGAAGTTGAGGATATTCTTATTTCTCCTAATATGGAAAATACAGAGACACCTATGGAAACCGAAGTTCCTAAGGTGGTGCTAGTTGAGGAAAAGATGGTGCAAAATGAAAAGGTTGAGGCACTCAAAATCAATCCGGAAATAGTCTATGAAGAACCCAAAGCTGAAGAGGAACAAGTTCAGGAAATCAGAGTGGAGGCAAGAGACACTACCAAGGTAGTGAAGAGATCTCTAATGGAGCAACAAGAAGATTTTGATCCTAAACTGGATGAGAGATCAATCAATCTATCTACTATGTCCCCAATTCAGATGATGAAGGTTGCATCAATTTCTCAAGCTAAGGCTAGTGAGAAGATTTTGAAGTCTCATATAGAGGATAGTGAATTGCTAAGCCTTGCATCTGGAGTTCTACAGAAATTAATGCCAACTCGTGTCATGGATCCATCAGGTTCCTCTTCCGGTGAGCTAAAGAAGCTCATAAATGTTGTAAGTACTCAATTTGAGTCTCTTGAGAAATTTGTTGAGGATAAAGTGCAAAAGGAGTTTAATAGGAAAAGACTTAGTCAATTGAAGGTAGTAATTGCAAAGGATAAGATTTTGTTAGCTACTCACATAAATAACACTCAAGGTTCTATATCTGAAGCTGGAAAAGCCTATAAGTCTTGTTTGTTTCTGTCCAAGTTTACTGAAGGTAATGAGAAAAATGTGAAGGATCTATAAAATCAGTTAGCTACCATTTCTGCTACTTTTGATCCATTAGTTGGTGATGTGGTTCAACAAGAAGGTCAAGTAACAACTCTACTTGACAAAATAAGATGTTTAAAGAATGAAAATGAGAAAATTGTTGGGAGAGTATGTGAACTCAGGGGACTAATTTTTCTGAATATTGAAATAATGATGAGTGCTTTGAAGGAAGTGAAAGTTGTTGTAGCAGTTAGTGACCCGGAGAATCTTGAAACTACAGAGGCTCAATCCTATTTAATGTGTGGTCACATAATAGTTTTGGAAAGTCTCAAAAATGTCTATGATGACAATTTAAGAGCACTGAAACAAGATTTTGTAGATGTCTTCAAATCCTTGTAAGTTATAAGTTCATGCCTGTACAATTTTGGAAATTTTGTTCTGATTTCCCCAGTTTTTGTCATTGATGTCAAAGGGGGAGAAGTGTAAATTAAAAAATGTATAGTCATCATAGGGGGAGTTTTTTTCCCAAGACTGAAATTTCTTTTGTAAGTTTTGAAATGCCAATGTAACTCATGTTGGTTTTGATCCGACACTTAGTCATTTTTCACTAAGTGTTGCCATCAATGCTAAAGGGGGAGACTGTTGGCAAGAGAAACTGCAAATGCTTTTTGGTGTTGTCATTGATGGCAACCCTAGTCAGTGACAAATCCACATAACATCATTTGCTTATACCGGCAGTCTGATTGAGGACATTCAGGAAGAATAGAACATTCAACAGCTTGGTGATCATTGATTTAGTTGCAGATTTCCAGTTGTTATTTTGAGTTGTGGATCTTATGGGAGGTCTATCAGTACATCTAATGTGTTGTTCAAAAATCTTAGTTCCTCGTATTAAGTCTTGTGTGAGTTTGGAGATTCGGTTGGTTACTTTTCTGTTTATCAGTATTTTGGGTCGACTCAATTGATGTAATATGTTGCGAATATTCAAGGAATGTTTTATCAAATATTTTTTTTGTTTGGTCATTATGTTTTGGGTCCAAGCTAAGTTTTGGACAATTGTTGTGGATGCACATTGGATAACTCTTAAGATTTGAGCTGACAAGTTGCTAATATTTTCAACTTTTATTTGAGTTGACATGTTGTGATTAAATTGCTAGTCGCAAATATATATGTATGATCTCTTATATTTTTTTGGTGTGTGTGCGTGGTGTGTCAATGTATATTGTGATTATCAAAAGAGTGGTAGAGAAATTTTATGCATATTTTCACTTGCGCATAAAGATTTTGTAGAGAGGTTCAAAGTAGAGCAGAGCAGAAGTTCAGTATTAGTTAGAAGGATAGAAGATTGTCATTTGAGCTTAACCAGAAATGTAATCAAGCATTTGTAGATGCTATTCCTTTAGTTCATTCTCTTGGATCTAATCTGAATCTCTATAAGATAGTGTGCCTTCCCATTTTGAGCAGTGGGCTCTAGGCAGTGTTCTTGAATGCAAGTGCATTCCCATATTGTAAACTTCTTTTTGAGTATACTCAGATTAAATTGTGGATTGGACATCCACCGTGGTTTTTCCCCTAATAGGGTTTCCACGTAAAAATCCTTGTGTTATGGTGTTGTGGTTATTTTCTTTCTATTTCTGCATACTTCTCCTGGTTAAATATTTTAAGTGGATTAATAATCAGGATAATAAAGTAATTTTTTGCAGAACACAGATTCACCCCCCTCTTAGTGTTGCTTGTTTCCAATAGGCCCATGGTTGAATCTACTATCATGTCAATATTAGGAAGGGGAAATCACCTTTCAAATATTCTTTATTAAGATCACAAAAATCTATACACATCCTAATACAATTGTCAAGGTTTTCCACTGCTACAATGTTTAAAATCCATGGTGAATAATCAATAGGAAAAATAAAGTGAGCATCTAGGAGATTCTCAATTTTAACCTTAACCAATAAGGCTATCTTAGTATTTATCTTGCATATCTTTTGTATTACCGGTTTAGCATCCTGCTTAAGGATAATGCTATGCATAACTATCTTAGCGTCAATACCCAACATATTCAAATAAGTCCTAGAGTCACTAAAAAAATTACCCTTCTACCTTTTCTAGCTTGTTTGGGCCCTCCTTGTTACTTTGGATTAATATTGCCTTGATTTAGTGTTGCAATTTAGATTACACATTCACATTAAATCTTGGGACCTTGTGAACTAATGGATTTTAATGGCACCTTGCTTAAGTGTTCTGAAGTGATGTAACTCACTTTCACACTTTTCTAAGGTCTTATTAATTAATTACACTTAATAAACCTCTTTTTAACCTTAATCTTTCCTTGTTTGGAGTGTTGTAAAGTGTTGTAACACACTTTCACATTCCTCAAGGCTTTTCATTAATGATTAGGTCTTCTTATGCTTTAATCAGCCCTATTTTGCATCCACAAGCCTCATTCATTGTATCTTTTTGAGGATAATCCTAACACCAATCAATATCCAATCATAATTCAGGTGTTTTTGGCTTGTGTGGCCCAGATTTAGGGACCTGGGACTCATTCACCACCATGGGTGAATGGGTCCCACCTAGATATTTTGGCCCTGAACTGGTTTTCACACATTTCTAAGCACTTTTTATTTTTGGTCCCATACATTATGCTTGGTGAGACTCATTCACCACCTTGGGTGAATGACTCCCATGTGGCCTAAAATTAAAATTAATTCAAATTTCTTACAAGATTTTATTCTCCTAGATCTGATGCCAAATTGTAGTGTTGTAATTTTGGGAATTCTTGCATAATTGAGTATAAATTCAAGGTTCTTTCACTCATATTCAACACCTAGCATTCAAGAGAGTTCACAAGAGAATTTGAGCATTCACAAGAGTATTCAAGATCTTTCAAGGGAATATTATCAAGCATTTTATAGCAGCATTCAAGTGCCAATCATCATGTCAAGGATTTCATATATCATGTTTATTATTGTGCTAACAATTGTGATGTAGGGTTTATGATTCAAGTAAGTATTTCAAGCAAGATCAACATCATTCAAGCAAGAGTCAAGAACCACATCCATTGCAGCAATTTCAAGCATACTTGCAACACCTTATTGCTAGGGTTTGGTGAGTTGCAACATTGTCTTTTGTTCATTCATCATTATCCATTCGTATTTTCTTTCATTTCAAGGTTTTATTACCAACAAGGGGTTTGACCAAGGAAAAACCTTATTCACCAACCCCACAATATTTTCCCCTCTCCTTTGGGTATGATTTGTAGGCTTAGGTTGCATATTTCATAAGGAGCAAGATTGGAGAAATTTTTTCAAGTTGTCAAAGTTGTCATCAAGCCTTGGGGAACATTGGGGATCACCTAGAGGTTGCAAATTAGAGATTCGGATCTAGAAGTCACTCAAGAAGAGCAAAGAAAATAGTGAAGAATACAATCAACTTTGAAAGTTTTAAAAAATCTCAACTAGACTAATTCGCCACTTCTAGAAAATGAGTCCCAATTCTAGTACATTTTCAAGATTTTCTAGATTTGGACACCCTTTTGGCAGATTCCCATTCTTGCACATTTTCCCAAAAACTGGACTGATTTGCTCAGCTTGGAAAATGAGCCCCAGTCAGCCTTGACAACAAATTTTCCAGTGATTCAGACCTCCATTTTTCCTTCTTTGGATTCCCAAGTGCACACTTTTTGTTTTACAGTTTTCTATGTTGTTTTACTCACTTTTCTAGGTCATTTAGTATTAGTTTGCATTCAATTAGGGTTTTCCATTATAGCTTGCATTTCATCGTCTTTTCCAAGTTTATACTTGGTGGTGAACCCCTCATTAAATTATTTTCATACCTAGGACAACCCTATTGGAAGATATCTTTCTCTTTTGCATTGAGATCTCTAGGGTTATCCTTGAGTGGAATATCTCAGAAAGTGGTTGGGATAACACTTAATCAACATATCCACCATTTTCCTTTGGTTCCAAGTCCAAGCAAAAAGTTTAGGAAAGTCATGTAATAGTGTTGCATGTTCTTCTTGTTCATCATCATCAAGGAAATTTCCTATTTGGATCACTTTCTCTTCGTTATATGTGTCCATTGGTATGCTAATTGTATCTCCCACAAGTAATGTACTTTGATTTGGAATTTCATGAATTTGTTCTTCTTTATCTTGTTCAATATCAATTATTTTCTTTTCTTCACCGAAGTATCCCTTAACGATTAAGGCACAAGTGAATCTTAATTTGTGATGATGAGTTGGTAAATTGTCATAGAATCCCAATTTTTTTTCCAATGCTTCATCATGCTGAACATAATCCAATGATTCATCACTTGTGGTATTTATTAATTTAGGATGCTTTAATGTGAGAGTTTTCTTAGAAGAATCTTCATAATAGTGTTGATGTTTAGTGAAGGTCTTTCTACTGCTTTTGTTATCTTAGAAGGAAAATAACCAAGACCATTTTTTGTTTCTTGTATGTTAGGCACTATAGGGATACAAATGTGTTGTTCTTTCACACTGCATCCTTTTCCTCTATAAACAAGTTTCTTCAAGAGTTGATATCCTCTTCCATAAATAGCTTCCATTTCTTTCAAAGATGGTTGTTAATCATGATCAACCTCATTAGAGCTTGTTGTGTAACTTGTGTCTTCTTCTAAAATTGTTGAGTTAGATGTTGTTGATGGTTCTATTGTGCGGTGTGTTGAAATCACTGTTTTTCCTTTTTCTTTACCTAATTCTTTTGTTGTGATTTTATATTCTCCCATAAATTTAGGTGTGAGATCTAGTGAACCCAAATCATCATCCAATAACTTTGTAACTCTTACAAAACTTTTTTCTTTTTCTTCTTCTTGCACAAGTTCTATGTGTGAGGTTGCTATTAATATTTTCAAAGGCCTCTCTTTATTTTTCTCAATTTGCAAGCAACTTTCTGATTGGAGATTAGCCTTGATTATGTAGACCTTATTGTTATAAACATACTTCATTAAATGATGAAGGGTTGAAGAAACTCCATTCATTTATCAAATCCATGGTCTACCCAAAAGAAAAATATGAGAGCTTGTGAGGCATGACATAGATAGGAGTTTTCAATGTAACTTTTCCAACTTTCATAGGTAATGTTTTCACACCAAGAGGTTACTTTCCCATATTATCAAACCCATGGATATACAAGGAATCAGGTTCAATCTTAGTCTTATCCACTCTGATCCTATCCAAGAGGTTTATACAATATACATTAAGTGTTGAACCATTGTTGATGAGATATCCTTTTATTCCATATCTATTATTAAAAGATAATATAATCAAGGTGAAATTTTCTTTGTATCTCCAATGGAGGTAACTCATCTTGATGAAAGACAATATCAATATTGATTTAATTCATACCTTGGATTAGGGTTACTACAACATTTGGTTGTGCACTAGGAGGGACCAGTACTTGTTGTAAAGAACTTTGAAGCATGATATGGTAATTAGGTGATGCCTGAATGAGATCCCATAAAGAAATCTTTGTTGGAGTGTTGTGAAGTTGTTCCACAAGAATACACTCATTTCCACTATGCAAAGGAAAATAAGGAGCACTAGGAAAGATGGGTTGGGGTAATGGTAATTAAGTAGGTATGGTTTATGGTTTCCTATTGTCCCTTGTGTTGTATGTATGAGAAACATTATGATAATTAGGTTGCTATGAAACATTGTTACTAGTGAGTTTCCTTGTAAATTTCAAGATAATTCTAGTAGTTTGAGGCTTGTTTTGAGGTGGTCCTTTGATAAGCATAGGTTTGGTTTGAACTTGTTTTTGGTGTGAGGGTGGGTAAATGGTAAGTTGAGGTGTGATTTACTTCCCTTTGTTTTATTTTTTCATGACAAGCTTTAGTGGATGAGCTTTGTGAGATGAAATCCTCAAGGGCTTCATCGAACATGTCAAATTCATCACTACTAAAAGGCTTGAGGGATATTTTTACTTATAGAAATGATTCAACATTGTCAAATAACTACGCTTTCTCCAAGTATTTTCATTTATTTTATGCTTTTTGTTTTGATGTTTTTAGGGTAGTTTATGGTTTCCAATGATTGAAAAATGTAAAGTAATGTATCTAAAATATGAAATGATGCTAAAAATAAAGAATATATATATAAAAATCTGAAACTATCCACAACTTAATCATGCAAAAAAATTCCAATTTGTTTCAAGATGCAAGAAAAAATAAAACTATCTTGAATATCCAAAACAAATTGTTTCAAAAATACAATTCTTAGTTTTGACAATAGAATCAAAAAGCACAGATAGAGATAAATAGGTTCCCAAAAATTTCGTAGGACACCTATACAAGGACAGGTTTTCCCAAGGGAGAATGGGTCCTTGTTTAGGATTCTGAAAAATGAAAGATGCTAAGCGTGAGTTACTGCTAGTGCTTTTTATTTTAGGTTGCAAACAGTGATTTATGTGACAAAATTTTCTAGTTTCAAGTGTCTTAAATCAAGTAAAAATAGTGGTAATAAGTGAACAAAGTGACAACTTTTGAAATGCAATTTTGAACTAAAATTGAATCTAAATGATTGAAAGTACATTAATATGTAAGTACAATGCAAGATTTATGCAAAATGAATGCAATTTTTTTGATTTTGTATGAATTTAAATGATGCAAACATGCAAAACTAAACACTAAATTAAATGAAAAGTAAACTAATGCAAACCTAGATCTAGGGTTTTAAATGTCTCCAAATTAGAAAGATGTACAAAGTTAGGTTCACCAAAATGAAACATAGAAAAAGGGGTAGATAAAATAGGAAGACCTATAAATGAGGAACCTATGCCAAAAAGCACAAAGGGGGTGTCCACCTAATCACATATCCACTTTTTCCATGTTCATTAGGAAGAGGGAGAGTTTCATAAATGGTTAGAATTGACTTGCAACCTCCAAGGTAAGTCAACCCTAGATTTGGACACTATGTTGCCCTAAATTCCTTATGATAGAAAACAATAAAATATGACTCAACAATGGTTTTGGGAGAAGAATAAAAAGTGCATTAACAATCCAATTTATGAGATCTATCACTTGAAACATGAATTATTATGATAACACTATTAGAAAAATCAATCAACTGATAGATCTGAGAAGGTTTTAAATTATTGTGTACCTATCACCCAAAAGTATCATAAAGCATCCTTCTAGGACTCATTTTACCAAGGGAAAATGACTGTTTATATCCATTTCTAGAAAATCAAAAGTTGATTATGTAGCCCTCTGTCTGCACTCTAATCCTATACCTATAAATTTTTAGTCTCGACTCCAAATCTTTAGCAAAAACTAAAATTTTGGTTTTTTTTTATGGGGGGTTTCCTTGGTCAAAACCCAAGTTTGGTAATTAAACCTTGATAAAAATATGAAAATATGATAAATAATAACCTGTGTAAGCCCTAACCTTAATTGTATCTAAGGTGCCAAGAGCTAAAGTGCAAAGAAACCCTATTCAAGTGTGTTAGAATAAGATCCCTAAATGAATATGAAAAATGACAAAGACCTAGTTAGGGAGAAGTCAAAACACCCTAATAGATCTAAAATTTGATTATAACTTGCTTTAGGTAGCTAGTAGAATGAAGATAGAAGATGGGATCACTTAGGAAACAATTCATTAGGTTAGGGAGAATGTCTAGGTGCATGTCCCAAAACCTAGAATCCATCATGAACCTCTAGAGGCATCAACCTTTAAATCATGAACAATGCTTGATCTAATTTGGAAAAATAAACTTGAAGATCTAAAAAAAAAATGAAATGCTACTCGAAGACTTCAACCTTGCTTGTTTGAATGTCCTCTCCTTGCTCTTGAGTGCTAATCTTGTGAATTTCTTCTCAATCTCTTGTCAACCTGGTTTGAAATGGTGAAAATACTAGGATTTATAGGCTTCTCTAATTTCTTGATTATTAAATCTTGATAACTTGCGTTTGCAACTTGAATTTAAATTATTAAAATGCTACCAAAAACATATTTCAAATTGGGTTTTGGCACCTAAATGGGACCCATTCACCCTTGGGTGAATGGGCCCTAGCCTAAATTACCAAGACTCATTTATTTCAAGTCCTTTAATTTATTAAAAGCATTTGTTCAATACATGTATCATAAAATGATAAAAATAGGACTAGGGATGCATAATAAAGGGAATTAGGAGCCTATTTTCACACTTGTTTGGGCCCTCACTACTAAAATTAGACTTCTTTATGCCTTATTTGGTCCTATTTTGCATCCAAAAGCCTTATTTAATGCATTTTTCTGAGGATAATCTCGACATATCACAATTGGAAAATCATAATTTAATGTTTTGGGCTATGTGTTCCAGATCTAGTCATTTGGGACTCGTATGCCACCTTGGGTGTATGGGTCCCACCTAGGTCCCGGGACTTGATTTTGAACATTGAATTAAACAAGACACTTTTTGGAGTTTGTGTCCCATGTTTAAGACAATAGGACTCATAAGCCCCAACTAGAATATGAGTCCTACTTTAACCAGGACCTATTTCAAATCAAATTCTTGGTGGGATTTTATTATCCTAGATTTGATGTCAGCTTGAGTGTTGTAATTTCAAGAGATTTGGCATAAACAAGTATAAATATAAGGTTATTTCACATAGTTTCATCCTAGAAAGTTTCAAGAAATCTTATGAGAGTATTCCTAAGGAAAATTCAAGAGATTCAAGAGCATTCAAGAGAAAATTATCAGGCATTTGGAGAAAAATTCAAGATTCTTGAGCATTATGTCAAAGTCATTGTGCATCAAGTGTGTTTTTGAGCTAACATTTGTGATGTAAGTTTTCATGATTCAAGAAAGCATTCAAAGACACTATCTCATATCAAGATCAAGAGTCAAGATCCACATCCATTAGAGCCATCTCACACAAGTTTGCAACATTTATTTCAAGGGTTCAGTGAGTTGCAATATTGCATATTGTTCATTCATTATTCCTTCATACTATTTCATTTCATTTCAAGGTTTAATTACCCAAATAGGGTTTTGAAAGGAAAGCAGAGTGCAGAACATTCCTTCCTAATGCTAATCCTCAGAAGAGAGATAAATAAAATTATACAAAACTTTGCAATTATATTTCATTTATGATGTGCATATGAGAAACATGAATAGACAATAAAACATCAACACATGATGAACACCATATTTTATGTGGGAGAACCCTTATGAGAAAAAACCCACACACTAAAGTAGAGATCTCTTGTATTACAATAAAATGATTATTACATACAAGTTATAGAACTGTGCTCTTCTAGGTGTTAATTCGCATAATAAATTCGGAAATAATTTGATTACATTCACTCTGATCAACACTTCAATCATTTCAAATCAACATCACATTGTTCCAATGCACTATGGAATTCAATACAGACTTCACAAATGTTTTTGCTTCAACTTCCATATCAGACAAATGGTCACAATGAACTAAACTATCGCTACATTTTTCCTTTGTTGAAATCCCACCAAAATGTTAAAGTGGCAAGAAAATCTCTCTCTGAACTCTCATGATCATCCTGACAAGAATTCTTCGCAAGTGTTCACCACTACCAACACCCTCCATCAAAATATCAAAGAGACCACGTACAACTCCCTCCAATATAGAAAAGTATTACTGATGAACCATGTAGCCTTGATCAGGTGGTCCCCATTGCCTATGAGTTATCCATGTCACCAATGTATAGCGAACACCACCATACACGTAGTTCGGTACTACCTTATTAACACATCAAAGGGAATGCTATCAACATCCTGACGAAGTCCATTATTCCCTCTGACAAAGAGACCCAAGCTTCCAATGAGATGTCAAGGGACTGCCAAATGACTCCCTCTGACATTAACCTATTGCTCTAGCATTTTATACTCTTAACAGTTCATCAATATGTCAAAGAGACTATTCATTCAATTTCGTTGATTGTTACTTGTTTCGTCTATGAAGATTCATCACCAATCCAAACTCCAAAGGCACTTAGCAATATGCCAAGCACTTATCGAGGAGACTAATCAACCTGTCCTGCCGATACTCAACTATCAATCTGATGAAGCTAAATCCCAAATGTAAGTATGTTTGAGACATTTTCTCAACATTCTCCCACTTGACGAAGAACTGACTGGCTCCTTCCAATGCTTGAAGTCACTGAATACACAAGGCCCCAAGGCCCATCGAAATGGTGCACCATTTGAACTTATATGTGCTCAAAGGCTTTGTCAATGCATCAGGAACATTCACCAGAGTATCAACCTTTTCCAGACTAACCTTTCCATCCTCCACCATATCACAAAAAAAGTGGTACTACACGTCAATATGTTTTGTATTGGCATGGAAAGTTGGATTTTTTGCCAAACAAATAGCACTATGACTATCACAACAAATAACAATCTGCCCTACATCAAAACTAACATTAGAACATAGTATTCTAAGCCAAATAGCTTCCTTACATGCATGAGTTGCTGCCATGTACTCAACCTCCATAGTGGATAAAGCGACTACAATCTACCACTTGCTCATCTAGCTAACGACACCACCAAACAATGTGAATACATATCCACTGGTGGATCTTCTATTTTCAATGCCCCCTTCCTAATCAGAATCCACATATCCATGAATGCTAACTAAAATTTAAGATCCAGTAGAGTAACCATGATAACATAAGGCATACTCAGAAGTAGCCTTCAAATACCAAAAAAATCTCTTCACAACATCCCAATGCGACTTTCCTAGATTAGCCATAAACTGACTAAGCAATCCCATTGCTTGGGAAATGTCTGGCCTGGTACAGACCATTGCATACATTAAACTACCAACTACACTTATATAAGGAACCTTGGTCATATCCTTCATCTCAGTAGAAGACTCTGGACAATCTTCAACATAAAGTTTCATTCCCTACAATATTGGAACAACTAACTGCTTGCAATCCACCATATTAAACCTCTCTACGATAGTATTTATATACTTTCTTTGGCTGAGCCAAAGTTTTCTATTTCCCCTGTCCCTTTTGATTTCCATCCCCAAAATATACCTAACTGAACCTAGATCTTTCATTTCAAACTGTGTTGACAATTGAGATTTTAATTTAGAAATCATACACTTACTATTCCCAATGAACATGTCATCCACATATAGGGAAATAATAAGAAAATGACCATTTTTATATTTAAATTAAACACAATGATCAGAATTTGATCTCACAAATCCCAAAGACAACACATAGGTATTAAAATTCTGGTACCACATTCTAGGCAATTGCTTCAAACCATACAAATATTTCTTTAATTTGCAAACTAGGTTTTCCTTACCTTTTTCATTGAAGTTCTATGGCTGGGACATGTAAATCTCTTCCTTCAAATCACCATGAAGAAACGTTGTCTTCACATCCATTTGTTTAATTTCCAAGTCATATGCAACTGCAAGTGACAATAAGAATCTAATAGATGTCAACTTCACTACAAGAGAAAATATTTCTCCATAATAAATCCCCTCCACCTGGGAATATCTTTTTGTGACCAACCTTGCTTTATTCTTCTCAACACTGCCATCTAGACCGATCTTCTTCTTGAACATCCATTTACATCCAATAGGATTTCTTCCTTCAAGCAAATGTACCAGATCCCACGTTTCATTCTTCTTCAATGATGCCATTTCTTCATTCATGGCTTCTAGCTTGGAATCTGAATTAGACATACCCATAGCCTCTCTAATAGTACTAGGCTCATCAGTGTTAGAAATAAAAGCATAGGGAAAACTAGAATCTAACATAGAATAACCAAACCTTTCAGGTTTCCACTTAGCACATGTAGACATCCTCATAGGTTGAGGCTAAGGTTCTTCATCTTGTTCATAAATTTTAGAGTTGATTGAGCTATCCTCATTAACTGGTCCACTAGGAGTACGTAGTTCATCCTTATCTGGAGTAAGAGGAATTTAAACTACCTCCTTCTTTTTTGCTTCTTTCACCTTTGGTTGCAGATCAACTGCAGAAGGTTTCATCTCATGGAAGATCACACTTTTTCTATAACACCTTCTCTATAACTGGGTTCCAAAGCTTGTACCCTTTCACACCAATTCCATAATCGATGAAGATACAATTTACAACCTTATTCTCCAGTTTTGATCTTTTCTCACTAGGCACATAAGCAAACGCATCACAACCAAAGAATCTAATGTGTCTCAAAGAGGGATTCTTACTAGACCACACTTCCATAGGTGTCTTGTCCATGAGCATTGAAGTGGGAGATCTGTTAATTAGATAACATGTTGTAGCTATAGCCTTAGCCTAAAACTTCTATTCCAAACCAACACTACTTATCATACTTCTCGCCCTTTCCATCAACATTCTATTCATCCTTTCTACAACTCCATTTTATTGTGGAGTGTAAGGATTTTTTTTATGCCTTTTAATTTGTGGTCCTTACAAAACTTATCAAAATCTATTGAACAAAACTCACCACCATTATCCGTCCTCAAACACTTTATTTTCCTACCAGTTTGATTTTCTACTAAGGTTTTAAATTCCTTAAACTGACTGAAAAATTCAGTTTTACTTCTGAGAAAATATACAAATGTCCTCAAATAATCATCTATGAATGAAACAAAATACATAGATTTTGATAATGAAGGAGCATTAACTGGACCAAACACATCAACATGAATATGATCCAGAATTCTAGAAGATTTATGAGGACTAGAATAAAATGAAACAAGGTTTTTCTTTCCATATATACAATGTTCACAAAAATCAAACTAAAGATTACAATCATCAAGCCCTTCAACCAAGCTTTTATTTTTCAAGGCTTTTAAGCCTTTTTCACCAATGTGTCTAAGCCTTCAATGCCACAACATTGTTTTATCTGTTGGGAGTTTCATCTCCAAAGATTTTGTGCCCTTAGGTACAACACCTCCTTTCTCTACATGATCAAATTTACTTGACTTTGTAGACACACTATTACACTGCACTACACACACATCCACCTTATACAGAGTGCCAATGTGCACACCCTTAGCCAACACCATAGAGCCTCTAGTCATTCTAAAAGCACCATTCGAGAAAGAGACTTGCACACCAACATCATTAAGCTTACTTACAAAAAGAAAATTTTGAGCTAGACCTGGTATATGCATCACATCATTGATTCCATTTATTTTTCCATTAGGAAACAAAATTCCCACTCTTCCACGACCAACAATCTCTAGGTGAGAATCATCACCCGGATACACCCTTCCACCAACATACTTTTCATACTTTGAGAACCAACCTCTATGAGTGGTCATGTGAAAGGAAACACCTGAGTCATTAAGGATGCTATGAAGGCATTTGCATCACTATGAGAAGATTCATTTTCCAAAGAACTATCTTTATTTTTCTTCTTCTCCTCCTCTTTACAATCTTTCCAAATGTGTCTAGACTGCCCACAGTTCCAACATTTCACCTTGGACTTTTTACTAGGAGACTTTGATCTCCCCTTTGACTTGGATTTATAATTCTTTTCTTTCTTTCCTTTCTCCTTTGATCTGCCTCGAACAACAAGGGCCTTCTTGGCGATCTTAGAAGACTTCCTTCACATTTCCTCTGATAGTAGCAAAGCAACCACATCTTCCATCTTGAAACTGGTTTTTGTGCTCCCAATAGCCATTACCAGGTGATCTCATGTGTCAGGAAATGAACATAATGGGAGCATGCAATGATCCTCGTCATCTATCTTCACACCAACATACCCCAATTGAGCAATGATCATGTTGAATGCATTCAAATGATCCAAAACAGATGCTCCTTCCTCCATATTCAAAGAGTATAACTTCTTTCTCAGGAATAACTTATTCATCAAAGATTTCCTTGATAAATTTCACCAAGTTTCTTCCACGAAAGTTTCATTGTCTTGTCTTCATGGATGTTCAAGAGAAATGAATTGACCAAGCATAGTCTAAGCAGGCCCTTGGATTTTCGATCCATTGCATTCCATTCATCCTGCGAGATTGTTGATGGTTTGTTAGAGGACACTACAACCCATAAATCTTGATCCATGAGAAAATATTCCATTTTGAGTGTCCACAACTCAAAATTTCCACCATTGAATTTCTCAATATCTATTCTTTCATATGTACTCACCATATTAAATATGCAATAATTTTACAACCAAATTTATGTGCAAAACTCCCACTGAACCAGATCAGCACAAAAAACCCATCTTACCCACAAGGACAACAAAGATGACCAAGCTTTGATACCAACTTAAAGGAAATCAAAGTGTAGAATACACCTTCCTAATGCTAATCCTCAAGAGAGAGATACAAAAAATTATACAAAACTTTGCAATAACAGTTCATTTAAGATGCACATATGAGAAACATGAATAGATAATAAAACATCAACACATAATGAACACCAGATTTTATATGGGAAAACCCTTAGGAGAAAAAACCCACACACCAAAGTAGAGATCTCTTGTATTATAGTAAAATGATTATTACATACAAGTTACAAAATTGTGGTCTTCCAGGTGTTAATTCATAGAATGAATTTAACAATAATTCGACTACATTCACTCTAATTAACACTTTGAGAATCTCAGATCAACATCACATTGTTCCAATGCACTATGTCATTCAATACAGACTTCACAAACATTGTTGCTTCAACTTCCATATTAGATAAATGGTCACAACGAACTAAACCATCAATACATTCTACCTTTGTTGAAATCCCACCAAAATGTTGAAGAGACAAAAAACTCTGTCTCTCTGAACTCTCACTATCACCCCAACAAGAGTCCTTCATTGGTGTTCACCACTGCTAGCACCCTCCATTAGGATATTGAAGAGACCACGTAGCAGCTCCCTCCGATACAGAAAAATCTTATCGAAGAACCATGTAGCCCTGATCAGGTGGTCCCCATCGCCTATGACTTATCCATGTCACTAACGTACAGTGACATCACCATACGCGTAGTTTAGTCCCACCTTATTGGCATATCGAAGGGACTACTATCAATGTCCTGGTGAAGTCCATTATTCCATTCAATGAAGAGACCTAGGCTTCCAACGAGATGTTGAAAGGATTCCCAAATGACTCCTTTTGACATTAACCTGTCACTTCGATGAAACACTCTTAGCAGTCCATTGGTATGTTGAAGAGACTGTTCATTTAGTCCTGCCAATTGTTACTTATCTCATCAATGAAGCTTCACTGCCAATGCAAACTCCAAAGACACTTAGTGATAAGCCAAGTGAGTGTTGAGGAGACTAATCAACCCATCCTGCCGACACTCAACTATCAATCTGATGAAGCTAAAGCCTGAATGCTAGTAAGTTTGAGAAATTTTTCTCAACAGGTTTGACCAAGGAAAATCCCTATTTCCTAGCACAATTTTTTTCTCTCTTCATGTGTGATTGCAAATCTAGGTGATTTTGAGTTTGAAGATCCTTTGATGAAAAAGTTGCAAGATTGAATAAAGTTGTCAAAGTTGTTAAGAAGTTGTCATCTTCATAGAAACTCACCTACAGGTCAGAATTTAGACTTTTCAGACTTGGATATTAGACAAGATGAAAGCTATAGAAGATCACTCGAGGCTACAAAAGTTTCATTCAAACCCTAATACTTGGACTAAATCACCCCTCTGGGCGTATGAGTCCTAGTATACCTATTTTCAATAGTTTTCTGTAGATCTTGATTTGTTAGCAAAAGATTCTAGATTTTTCCCAGATTCCAGTAGAAGGACTAAATCACCTAGTCTAGCATATGAGTCCCAATGCACTTCAAAAACTAGAATTTTAGAGTTGTAGACCTTGTTTAGTCATCTTCATTCATCTAGGTACGTTTTTTTTTTTCTCTCTGTTTATTAGTCTGATTCCATGCTTTTAAGTTTCTAGGGTTTTGTGCATAGAGTTTGCATTTCTCCTTTGAAACTTCATTTTAATGGTGAACCCTCATTTAATCACACAAAAGGAAATCCCTATTCCTTCCCTCAATTGAGTCAATTGGTTGAGGGATCTTGGTTTCTTAATGAATTGAAGCGTGAAATAGGTCCCAAAGTTGTCCATCTCCTAAAAGGTGGACACACCTATTTCCCTCTTTCACTTGATATTTAATGCACAATTAATTTATATGGTTGTGTTTGATTGGGAAAATGGATCTAGGTCCTAAATCACACTCTTCCTAATTTTTGGATTTTGAAGGATTATAAATTATTAAAAATCCACTTGACTAAAAATCCTTTTGCTTTTCTTTGATGTGTGAAATGTGGATGATGGATTGTTGACTTATGATTGCTAATTGACTAACTATGAAAATCACTAGTACACAAACAATAATATATGACTAAATAAACTACTAATATAAATGACTAATTTTAGTCACGCGACTATTAGTGGTTTATTTGTAGTCATTTATAACACCACCAAATTTATGACTAAACTATTTTAGTCATTTATTTAGTCATTGATCTAGTCATTGATTTGGTCATTGATTTAGTCATTGATTTGGTCATTTATTTAGTCATTTATTTAATCATATATTTAGTGGTTTATTTGTAGTTATTTATAACACCAACAAATTTATGACTAAACTAGTTTAGTCATTTATTTAGTCATTGATTTGGTCATTAATTTGGTCATTGATTTGGTCATTGATTCAGTCATTGATTTAGTCATTAATTTAGTCATTTATTTAGTCATGGTAGTGATTTATTTAGTCATATATTTAGTCATTAATTTAGTCATTGATTGTTGTTAACTGGTCATTTATTTAGTCATGGTAGTCATTTATTTAGTCATATATTTAGTCATTACTTTAGTCATTAATTTAGTCATTAATTTAGTCATTAATTTAGTCATTAATTTAATCATTACTTTAGTAATATATTTAGTCATTACAAATCAAATCTAACTTAACTAATCCTCACAAATTTATGCATATAAACTTCAAGTATCATAGATATTCAAATGTTAAAAAAAACCATGAAATGAAGACTAAAATGCTTAAACAAATATGATTAATTAGACACAAACACAAACAAATTACAAATCAAGAGGATCCACAACACAATATTTATAAGTGGAGAAAAAACCACTCTAAAAATTTACTTCATTAAGCCTCATTGGCAAATCAAAATCTCATTGGTTACATTCAATGTCTCAATGACACTATACAACTTACAAAAACTATATAAATAGAATACTCCTATTTTCATATACTTATACTATTTTTCGCTTCCTTATCTACAATCCTTTTGGAAGGGTAGAGACCTCCTATAGGGGCTTGACCCATTTAATCCCCTTGCAAATCCACAACTTTCCTGCCGCTATTGGTTTCGGCTCCTCCAAACTCTTCCTCGCTGGTATTCAACTTTCATTTCTCCAATTTGGAGCTGTAGCCTGAAAATAATGTTATGAAATTTTCACATCAAAAACTCAGAAAAGTCAAATAATACAGAGGATAAAATTCAAACATTTTCTTTTCCTTTTCCAACTATGGCACCCTAAACTTAGGCACTAGATATAATGTTTCCTAGTTATCTCTTACAATTTTTAAAAAGATGAATTCATGCAAGACAACAAAAAAACAAACAATATTCAATTAGTGATATAAAACTACCTTATTCCTAAACAGTTGATCAATAGCTTGATTATTGACTATAAATTTGTAATTGATACGCTTAAAAGTGTCCTTTTCTGCATGTGAATTGGAGCTTTGGATGAGGATATGAACATCCATCAAAAGCATATTTGGAAGTAGATTTTTATCAGATATTGTAGTTGAAGTTCCACTAATTATAATAAAGATAAATAGTTTTACCTTTATGCATCAACTAATGCAATTCTGATAACTTTTAGAGGATTGACAATACTAGCCTTTATCATATCAACATACTCACTTGCAAGTTGCAACACAACATTAAGCTTATTAATTAGAATCAACATCTAAGAAAGAAAAATAAACTTCAAACATTGTCAATTTAGTAAAAAAATCATCAATTTCAAAGATCAAAGTATCCAATGCTTCACTCTCTCCACTCTGTTCTGTGCATTATTCCAAGTGGGTGTTTAATATTTTGCAATGTAGCAATAAAGAAGAAAATATGTCATTATTTCTTTGCATGGTGTTGTTTTATTAAGATAGCATGTTATTGAATAATTGATCTAATAGCTGATTTTTGTATGAATGCAAGTATTCTTGTATATTCCACACCTTGTAAATTTTTCACAAGCTATAAATAAAGGGAAGCCTCCCTAGATGATTTTAACAAAAAGTATAGGATGCTGCACTTACATGAAGTATGTCCATTGGGAAAGCTTTTGTGACCTTCCCTTATGACATGTTCATTTCCATGACACTCAACCCTCCCTATAATGTTATCAAATTTCTGGAACAACCTCATACCAATTAGAAGGCTAATTTGAATCATCAATGATAAAATAATAATAACAATAATTAAAGAGTTTTCCACCAAAATGATCATCAATCAGGAAGAGAAAAAAATGCTAAGACTAAAGTTTAGTACTAGAGGTTGATTAGTTGTTCTCAACTGATATGCCATCTAGAAAACACCGCCAAAAAAAGTTAGGGTGAGGTTGGTCAACCGCATCTTTCACAACATCAGTTACAATAGTAGTTACAAGTACTGAGAACAAAAGCCTTGTCATAGACTCAGATCAAGAATTTAAATTTATCAGTAACTGTCTTAAATCAACTAAAATAGAAAACCATTATACAAGACAAAATGCAAAGCAAATAAGAATGTTACCTAGAATAGCATGGTGTAACTAATTAATATTTTTGTGAAAAAAATAGTAGATACAAATTACAATGGATGGTAAAACTACTACAAGTATCTGATAATAGTTAACACCCTTTTTGAGCACTCGGTCTATTTGTAACCTTAATTGATATTCCTGTACCAAAAGACAAAACTCATATAAGACTTTGGCATGGCCATATACAAACAAAAAACAAAAAAAATATCATAACTCTACATCTTCTCTTTCATTCCCACCATGTTATAGTTTCTCTATTTTTTTTTAGTTTTTACCTAAACCTCTAGATAATACAAAGTACAAACAACCCTTTAAAAGAAAATACAACAAACATTCAAGTGGCTTGAGAATTGAAAAAAAGATTAGCTGGTGACTTCTTGCTATATTTTAGATTCTTTTTGCTTCCTTAAACTGAGTATCATATACAACAACAAACAACATCATACAATAGATTATGCACCATAAACATATAATCCTTTAATACAATAGAAATTTAGAGGGTTTTTCAATATATTCACAAGAAAAATATTAAAATCAACTTTGTACAACACAATTGTATGTATCACAGTCACTGAGCAGAGAGATAATGAAGAATTCTACAAATCTTATTACAACAAGAGATCATAACCTACCAGATCCTCTAACAACTATAAATGCAAGGCCACACCCAACTAACTTCTTCCTCAAAATGCCTTGGCATTACAGAAGCATTGTTAAGTAACATACAAAAACAACAGGTTGAAAATTCATATCTCTAATAAGAAATCAATATAAGAAGATCGGTCATGACATATAATGCATGAGTGTGAATAATTAGCACATGATTACCTCACCACCAAATATCCTAGGACGAGCTCTCCTACTAACCATAGTTGTTATCTTCACATCATTAAGTGAGCAAATGAATGCATCTGGCTGCAGTGGTCATTACACAAATTCAGTTTCAAAAAACAAGCATAACAACCTAAATTAAATCCACAAGATATCCAACTTAAGATCAACTTTCTGTCAGAACATAAATAAAAGTTAGTTAACAAATAATTTCTCCATTGAAAGTGGCTAGGTCAATCTAGAAAAGTTTCCACAAATTAGAAATTAAAGGTTATTCATTGCTAATAGAATTCAACTCAGATCTAAGAAAAAATAAGCATTCTCATGCATCTCCATGGAGCTGGTATTCATGCCATCATATTTTTTTACAACTATTACTCAAGTCCTCAAAATAGGATTTCATACATAATAAATAATATGTTATTCTCTTGCTAACCAATAGAATTGGAACAAGCACTAAAGTAAAAACTTAAGAAATACACCCTAATATTACAATATTGAAAGAAATGGCATAATCAAAACAAATTGTAAGAGATGGTATTAACCTTTGCAAAAATGTAAATGTGGTAATAATTTTGTACAGTATTAAATACCTCATCACACACATGAGTTTGGGCACAAAATGTCAATCTCTCATGCACATTTTCCAAAATACACAAGAATGTTGGTCGCAAACTAGCTACAGATTCTCCTCGCCTTACTAGTTGTTCTTCTAGAACTTCTAACTTAAGAATGTCAACAAGCACACAAAGAAAATCTAAGTCTGCTTCATGAATTAACTTTAGGCATAGTGTATCATACAACAATGTGCACCTGCAAAAAATCATAGTAGAAAAGGAAAAATAAGAATTTTACATTTTCTAATGAAACTTGAAACAAATAGCATTTGTACATTGAACTAACATAATGCTACATTCTTCAGAATTTCATATGATACTAATGTTTAATAAATTAATAGCAACCTACACATTTCTTACCAAATAAATGAATAAGACAAGAAATTAGAGAGTTGACTTCATTCAGAAGTTAAAAAATAAATGTAACTTAGTAAACTTACAATGGATCCATCAAGGGAGCCAGACTTGATGTCTCTATAGGAGATGAAGGGAAAAAATGATCAAAAATTTGATGCTCAAGTTGGAAAACCTGATATTTTTTTAAAATGAAATATACATCAACAAAGAAAGCATGACATAAATAATTAGAAGATTGGAAAAATTGTATTGCACTGAATTTAATTTATTTCTTGCATATATTAAACTCCAAAATAGGAACAAAACTTGCATGTAATATATCTTTAGCTTCTCTTTCAGATTTATGAAGAATCTAAAATTTTCTCAATTTTAACATGCATTCAATTTTAATCTAGAGTGTGTTGACATATTATTGTTGGCACTCCACACATTTTAATTCCCCCAAAACCATAGACCTTGAATGCCTAGAAGTTAGGCACAACTTTAAGCAACAAGCTATTCATTGTCACATTAAGTGTTACTAGGCTTATATTGATAAAATTATAACAGGGATGCAAAAGAAGCCTATACAATAAGCAGATTGATTCAATCTTTAGAGTGACTGTATATCAATGATATGAGAATGTTTGAGACAAAATGACATAGTATTATATGCTGCAAAAAACAATTATTTAGATAGCTAGCTTGAGCAGGGCTGTTGTGTACGTTACACAAAAATCTCACTTCATTCTGAATATACATGTTTACAACATCATATATGGTTATGGTAGTTTAACCAACTCACCAATTTACACAAAATTTAACGTTATAATGGTAACATGTATAAAATTAATAGTAGTGGCAATCCAAGATTACAAACGACACATTTGCAATTGTTTATTTCAAAAGATGCAATGGAGGATATTCCTGTTTACTATCCCATTGACCTACTTTGGTCATCCATGCACATTAGCGTAATTTCTTTCTTCTTTCTTCTTAATTTCTTTCATCTAATATCACTATAATAATTAAATACATTTTCCCGAGCTACATTTCTAAAAAGCTATCTTCAAATGGCCTTTTGCATTCTTCTGAAAGACACAAAAGTAGAAAGAATTCTCCCCCCTGAGCTGCTAGCACATCATTTTTCTATCTAGATGATCTAAAGTCTTTAAAAATAAATAAATACCAAAACAATATTCTTAGAACCTATACAAACTCCTAAAACTAGACTTAGAAGATAAAAAACATCTCCTAAAATGAACAACTCCATCCAAAAAAGAGAGACAATTCCATGTGGACATATCATATGCACCTAGCCTCCTACTTTCCATCAATTGCCACAATTTTCTCCTCTCAAGATTGAAACCTTCAATAGATGGTTGAGGAGATTGGTAGCGCGATCTACTAATATGCTGCAATACACTAGATTGTGCCAAGTATCCACGATGTCCATTGCTAAATAGGGACCCTAACATAGACTTGTTTCACCTCTATCCCAATAAGGATCATACACCTCAGTATCCCTTTGAAAAAGGCTCCATGTTGGAGATGCCCATGCTAACAATAGAGACCTTTTTGGCATATCAATATATGGAAGGTCGCAGTATGATTCCAATGGAGAAGGAATAATATTAACAGGTCATAGTGAGCTGAAATATTATTTGTCCCTTATGAATCAACAATTACCAATTGAGAGCCAGTTTTTCTCAAAATTAGCAGATCATTTAAATGAAGAAATTGTCCTAGGTACAGTTCAAAATGCAAGGGAGGCATGCAAATGGTTGGGATACACTTATCTTTACATTCGCATGCTATGAAACCCAGTTCTATATGGTCTATCTTATGATGCTTTATAGAAAGAAAATACCTTAGAAGAGAGAAGGGCAGACTTGGTAAGCATAGCTATGATTTTCAATTTAGTACATAGCAATTTTTTACTATGGTATTGTTAGACAAGTATGATCCTTGAATTTTACTTTAATGGTACTTGTTAGTGCTTCTGATAATTGAACTCTTTATGTTAACAAATACATTCAACTGCAACTATCTTGGACAAAAGTAATTTGGTGAAATATGATTGGAAAAGTGGATATTTCTAGGTTAATGATCTAGGACAGATAGCCAATTATTACTACATCACTCATGGGACAATGGCTACTTATAATGAGCACTTGAAGCCAACAATGGGTGATATTGAGCTATGTTGATTGTTTTCATTAAGTGAAGAGTTTAAATATGTGACAATAAGAGAAGAGAAGATGAAACTTGCAAAGCTCTTAGACCGTGTTCCTATTCCAATGAAGGAGAGTTTGGAGGAGCCAAGTGCCAAGATCAATGTTTTTCTCTAGGCTTACATTTCACAGCTTAAGCTTGAAGGTCTGTCCCTCACATCTGATATGGTGTTTATTACTCAGGTATGTATTTATATTGAAAACCTATGTAGCAAAAATCATAACCATTTTATTGATTTATAAGTGGGTGACTTGAATTTTGTATCCTTTGTAATGCAACTGATAACCATTTTCTACCTTTTTATATGTGGGTGACCTAAGAATTTTGTGTTGTCCATGAAAATCTAAATTTATCCTTGAGGATGTTATTCATGTCCACCCTTATGCTTTTGTTTCTAACCATACAACCCATCCTTAAGTCCTATCTTCTCCAAATCATTCACCTTTGCTAGACAAAAGGAATTTACAATTTGTTATGGAAGCTATTGGATGATGCACGCTTTGTAGTTCTAAATACATTTTTTTTCTTTGGTTATGTGTTGCAGAGTGCAGGTCATCTCCATAGAGCACTTTTTGAGATTTTCCTAAAAAGAGGATGGGCTTAGTTAACAAAGAAGGCACTTAACCTGTGCAAGATGGTTGGAAAGTGCATGTGGAGTGTTCAAACTCCACTCCGAAAATTTAAAGGCAATCCAAATGACATATTGACCAAAATTGAGAAGAAAGATTTAGCTTGGGATTGGTATTATGATCTTTCAGCCTAGGAGATTGGAGAGCTCATTCGTTTTCCAAAGATGGGAAAAACAATTCATAAGTTTGTGAAAAATTGATTAAAAAGGACTATAAATACCTAGGTTTGAATAGGATTGAAGTGCCTGAATTGTTGATACAAAGCTTCATATGAAGGATTTCTTAATGCGGATACAGGAAGTGGATGCAAATCTAGAACTTAATAATGTGGTCTATGCAACTTAATAATGTTCTAAGTCAAGTTTTGTGTTGTACCAATTTTATAGAATCAACTAGAAATAAGTTACCACTAATAGCCATAGTCATTTGATATATTAATCACTGACCAATGAAATAAATGGGTCGAGGGGTAGCACCCCTTGTGGGGGTCTATGGGAAACATCCCTAGCGGGGTCAAGGGGAAACACCCCTCGTGGGGGTATGGGGGAAACACCCCTAGTGGGGTCGAGGGGCAATGCCCCTCGTGGGGGTCTAGGGGAAATGCCCCTAGCAGGGCAAGTGTAGTGCCCCTCGTGGGGGTCTAGGGGTAGCTCCCCCAGTGGGGTCGAGGGGTAGCACCCCTTGTGAGGGTTGAGGGGTAGCGCCCCCCACTAATACATGTTTGACTGCAAAATCTGATGAAACTGTCCTACGAAATATGTAAAATTCGATGTTCGTCAGGTGCTTGTAAAATTTGATGTGTAATTTCTATTTTTTTGAAAGTTTATCCCCGATGTTCATCAAAATCTCGACGAACCTGGGGTTCGTCGAAATGTTCTATCATTTTCGTCGAATTTTCGACAAACATGAAAAAAATAAAATCAAATTGTGGCTGACATAAAGAAAAGTGAGTTCGCCTGATTTATTGCGACAGTGTTTTGCTCTACTTGAGATAGTTTGTGGAGAACTAAGGCGATTTTCTTGGGAAAAATCAGAAAAAATTCAAGAAGATATCGCCAGGTTGAGGGTAGTCATTGTCTTTTTATAGAATTTAGTTGTGAAGTCAAATTTGTAGTTCCAGGTTTGAAAATCATATTTTAAAGCAACATCTCATCAGATTTCATTTTTAGAGGTTAAGGGTTTTGAGAATTTCATGTCCATATTTTGTTGTGTGGAATCACCATAAGATCACAACCAAGGAACAAATTCTTGTGACTATAATTATGTGATCCATAACTCTATTGGTCATGTGGCAGAGTTGTGCTATAACAAATACAGGATGCATTCATGTGTGACCCAAGTTTAATGTGGCTATGTTGTGATAGAAATGGAGGCACTCATATAATGTAGTTAATTCAGGTTGTATAATGTAGGTGTCAATCATCATTGGGTGCATTCAGGTTGTCTCAAGTTTAACAGGTTAGGATGTAATTATAGCATGATCAAAGAGTGATTACCTCTTGCTGCAATAAAGAGCCTATAACTCTGGTTGATATGCAGAGTGGTTGTGTTATATCAATTATGTAGTGCATTCAAGCACAACCCATGTTTAATGGGCTATTCTAGAGAGTGATCAAATTTTCTAAACCTTATGAATGTTACTTGACATATATTTGCATAATCTCAAATTCCTTCAGAGGCTTTTGAAGTATCAATGTATCCTATATAGGGTTTAGAATGATTTCTTTTAATTAAAAAAATAAATAAATGATGTATTTCCCTGTAATTAGATAATGTGGAGATCTCCTAAATCTGCCCCAGCACACTATCCTCTATGGCACTGTATTCATTACTCCAGCTACTAGGGTTTTGCATGTGACATCTTTAATATCTTCATGATCGTGGCTTTTAAATAGATCTTAGACTTTGCTTTAGTCTTTTTCATGGTAACCCTTGAGTTCCATAATCCACCTTCAATCTCTTCTAAGAACGTTGTCTTAAGCTAGACTACATAGTATGCTTATAAAGCAAGTCCTTCATACCTGCCATTGTTCCAAACCACCACTCACTGCCTTGCTTAAAATGTTGCCTCCATAAGCACAATAGCATGTTTTAAAATCATGGTTGCCAGTGATTGACCATTAAGGTCACCACTTTCATCATGAAGATACAATGAGATTTTTGTCTTCAAACTCAATGCATTATGGAAGATAACATTGTGAATTGTTTGTTGTGTACGATTCAATTTTCTTGCACATTTACTGCTTTGCTAACTTCCTTTAAGACTGGTATTGCACCCTCAGCTGCAATCTCAAACAGCTCACTCACTATCACTTGAAGATTCCTTTCATGAGCATCCTTCTATAAAATCAAACTATGCCCTATAGACTGCCTACTTACTACAGGGGACTCATTGTTTCATGGTATTGTAGTTATTAAGATCCTTCAACCTTATTGACACTACTTCATAGTCCACAAGGTATTATTCACTATTCTCCCATCTTTGATGAGTCTCAAAACACTGCTCAAACATGCAATCCACTACCTCCATTATACATTAATGGCTAAGAAGAAACATTGAACCTATGATTACCACTGTTACTTCATTTGGACAGTCATTCCCTGATTGCATTTTCCTTGTCTAACACTACCAAAAGCATTTGAAAACCCTTAAGGTCAGCAAGGGGGTAAGGAAACTCACTGTTAAAATCTCCACTTTACTATGCAAGGTTTGAGCTTTATTATCTTGTCACTACTCATCCTCTTTTTGACTGTCACATCTCAAGTGACTGTCATTCTTCTTACCATAGATTGCATTTACAAATATCACTAAGCTACATAGTCTGCTTGTTATTGGCTACAATCTTTAGATTGCAATATTTTGTTATTACCTACAATGTCTCAATCTTTCTGGTATTGCAACCTCTCTAATCCGCTATAGTTATTGTTTATGTTTCTACGGAGGCCTAGGGTTTATACCCTAATCATGCTCTTACCAATGCTTCTGTTGTTTTTTATTAGGGCTCTCTCAATGTTGAGGGCCCTAGGGATAAGCTCATCATAAGAAGTGACACGTTGCATCTTTAACTAAAAGGATAAATCCATATTGACATTAGCAATGATGATTCCAACTTGTTGCTCCTTAGGAATGGGTCACTTGCTCTTACTAGCTCACTACCTCCATTGTTGTAGGAAGTTTGTGATCAAGTTCTGTAGTGTCCCTCCTACTGTGATATCTTGTTTTAGTTTGTTTTCGGTTTGATAGATGTTATAGTTGATAATGATACTATGTTGTTCCTTTTCAGATATGACTTTGATATTATGTTTTTTTGTACTTCGTGGATGATACATTGACATCCTGATTATCTGGTTGTGTTTCTATGTTATTGAAATTGACACGTACATGATATGGTTTATTTGCTTATGAATTTTCATGTGGTTATCATGTTGAGATGATTGCTTATGATTTATCTTGCTCGTTTGTGTCAGTGAAGAAGACAGTGTGGCATTACTCATTTGTGAGTACCCTGCGACACTGCAATTCTTCTTCACGGTGTGTTTTCTGACATAAGTATATATGTTTTAACTTTGATGTTTCCTGCAGATACAGGTATCGGGTAATGGCTCCACCTACTTGTCAGGTCTGAGCATACCCTAACTTAATAAAATTATGTTGTTGGAGGTATTGATAGGTCTTTTTTGAACCATCATTCTTTATTGAACGAGCATCTATGTGTTACCCCATGTTGTCCAGTTTATTCTGTCGTGTTCCTTTGTATTGTTTTATGTTTGGGAATTAATATTTAAGTTTAACTAATGTCTCTTAATGTATTTATAAATGTTTATGGTTATGTTTGTGATTTAACTTATTAATTTAAATTAAATAAGTTATCAAATTTAAATGTGAAAGTTATTTTCTTTGTTAATGTGTTAATTAAATAAATATTGTTGATTATTTGTGCAAAACTTAATTTATGAGGAAATAGATATTTTAAAGAAAAGATACTTTTAGCATGTTATAAATCTTTGATTGACAGTTAAAGATCTGATCTGATATTTTAAAGAACAAGTTGAACTGATTGATCTATTTACAATGCAAAATTATTTGTTAGTAAAGTTTGGATGATTGAAAGTTATTTGCATGAATTAATATCTTTTGGGGTTGCAATTTTTGATTCACGGGAAGAATTTGGGGAAAAATTGGACGACAGCAGTTTTTAGAGAATTTTGCACGACAATTGCTTCAGAAGAACTTTTCTCTTAAGATTTTGTTTACAAGCATAGTTTTGAAGCTGGATTGATTTGAATTTCTTCCTCGAAGCTTGGTGAATTTAAAATGGATTTAGTAGAAGTTTCAGAAAATATTCTCAACCAATCATCAAGCTTTTAACAGGTTTTCTCCTTTTAAAGTTTTTTTTTTTGCAAAATGATTTGAATAAACTTTGTGGAAAAGTAGTTGTCTGTCAAACCTGCATATAATATAGAGAAAACATCAGATCAAGCCTTCAAATTTTGTAGAAAATACAGTTAAGTAATGAAATTAAGAATTCAAGAAAGTATAACTTAGAATTTATCTGTAGAATTGAAAATAGCATTGGATTTCTTTTAAATATTCATTGCACTATTGAAATTTATGATACAAAATTAAGAATGAAATCTATGTAATATTGAAATAGATCGAAGTCAAGAAATTATACAATATAAATTTGGGAATTGATGCTTTGAGTTCATAATTATTGCCTCTTTTATCTTAATCTTTTCTCCAAATTATAATTGTGGATCTTCTGGTAGAAGCACTGCCCTTTATGTATTTGGAAATTTAGAATTCATGAAATACTTTAGTCGTAAAAGCTTATTTTCTGTTATTTTATTAAGATGAACACAACCTATCTGTTTACATGATCGAAGATCTGAGCAATAACAAAATTTCACTTTGTGTTTAATTTAAACCCCTATCCTTTAAATCTACGCCCATATTTGTATGAAAAATATATTCACTAGTCGTTTGATATTCTTTTATTGGTTGTATTTATGAGTGACGTTTACCTCCTGTAGGCGAATACCAAACCTGGAGATTGTAAAGTATTTAAACTTAGGTGATAGATTGATTAAGTTGAATCAAAAATCAAATAAGTTGTTTATCTATACCAAGTTTGCGATGTTATTGTGAAAGAATCTATTTGCATTTTACATATGTGTACTCTTAGCTATTGGTATGGGCGAGTTCTGTATAAATTTAGTTCATAAGATTTGTTTTAAATCTGCGTCTATAGCATAATATCTTCTTTTTTGGGTGGCGTTATCCTCTATTCCTATGCAAAAGATGGAAGAAACAATTAATCTCAATCTTTTGTTGATTTCTCCTCAAACCATATATTTTTACCAATTAAACATCCTTGCTTATGATTGTGCGTGGTTACAGTTAGGGATTACAGAGAGATTTGTCTGTAGAAACGTCCCTGTATAAATCTAAATTGCTTCCTATCTTATATCTTTTATCTTTAGACTGTTTGATAATTAACTGCATGCGTTCAAATTGATCTTTCTGTGCCTATGATTATTTAAACATCCCTGTTTATCTTTTTCTTATGACAATTGTGTAATTATATCTTTTTTAAATAAAATTGTTCGGTTAATTTTATTCTTTACATTTTTTTTAACGATAACCAAGGTAGGGTGTTACAAGTTCAATATTCTGATTTTAGGAGTCTTAACGGTTGGAAATCATAGTAAAATTAGAATTTAATAAGTTTTGGAAGTAGCATTTTAAAGTGTTTTTTGGGGTCATTAACTTTAGACTATCTTCTCTTTTGTAGGGGTGGTTGCATGCCAAATTTTTTTGGTGTAAAATATTGGAATTATTAGATTATGTTACCTATCTATGAATAAAAAATATTGGAGTGTGAGTTTGATATTTTTTGAAGACCTAAATAGTCAAGCTTGGTAAAGAAAAATCATGTTAGATAATATTAGTCCAGAACAAAATGAAGAGACACTTGATAGATTGTGGGCTAGATTGAAAAGAAAGGGTGATGGGAAATGTTATTGTCCTTGCAATAATTGCAGGGGCTTAAAGATGAGGACGACTTTTAATCACAACAGGTGAGAAACATTGTAGGAAGCATGGTCACATTGAAGGGGGGCATGATTATCGTCCATTAAGTTGTTCATTATATGTGTTTATATTGATTGAATTTGTAAATGTTTATATCGTTTTAACATTTATATATATATATATAATCCTTGATCATGATCATGGTTTATTTGTGTCTATCATTATTATAAAGGTGGGGGTGCCCTAGGGCAGATGATATGGATTATCACGTCCGGAGAATGTGGTTTTGCGAGAGAGCGAACATGGAGCTATGAATATCGAAGATGAAGTTAATCATCCTATGGAAGAAGATGATCGTCGCTAGAAAACAAAGTTGAAGATGATGGTACAGATACATTGATCCATGACACATTTAGTGGTAGAGCTGATCATGATGATCAAGATGACTTTGATGATGTTCATGATTTACCGTACTTGAAAAGACATACGAGCCCCTTTATGAAGGCTCCGAAACAACTCTTCTCTATGCTGTATTGTTGTTGTTGAACTTGAAGGTTATGAATGGTTTATCAAACATAGCAATCTCACGGATGTTAAGGTATGCCATATATGTCATTTTTTTTCATCTATTTTAATTGTTGTTAGTTCATCACTAGTAAATAAAGGCTGAAATATGTACCATTAATATTCTTTATATGAATAAATTATTTTTTGTTGTAGATTTATTGGTGAATTTTTGTTACCACCATCAAATATTTTAGCTCGCTCATACTGAGATTTATGTGCCATTATGAAAGATATAGGAATGGAGTATCATGCAATAGATGCATGTCTCAATGATCATATTATATATCATAAAAAATAGGAATTTGCAACAGAATGCCCAAAATGTCATATCAGTAGATATCAAATAGATCAACTAACAAAAAAGGTGCCTTGCAAGGTTCTTCATTATATTTCCATTATTCCACGTATGCAATGATTATTTAGGTGCGAAAGCTTAGCGCAATTTATGGATTACCATGCACAGAATAGAAGTGGAGATGACATTCTTTGAATGCCTACGGATGGTTCTACATTTAGGGACATGGAGGAAAAATGACCACACTTTAAAGAAGAACCTCGTAATCTTAGGCTTTCATTAGGAGCAGATGGTGTCAATCCATTTGGAGAGCTGAGATCTATTTACTCAATGTGGCCTGTTCTTGTTATTAACAATAACATTCCTCCATGGATGTCAATAAAGAGGGAGCACATAATGTTGTCAATGATTGTTCCAGGTATTCGTTTACATCAGTTTTCTTTAACGTAGTAGCATCTCATTTGTCTTATTTGTTGCATAATGACTTATATTTTTTTCATTCAATAGTCATGTACATTAATTTATATATATTGCAATAAAATGGTTATAATAATTATGTAATGTTTATGTTCATTCAACTAGGTAAATTACCAAGTTCACTTGATATGAATGTACACACTTCCGAGGCCTCTTGTCGACAAGTTACTAAAGTTATGGAATATGAATCACTATGTATGATCTCAGACCAATGGAGACTGGAGACAATTTCAATTCCATCACCAATGCTTATGGACAATTAAAAGTGCCCTAGGGCTAACACATTTTGTGGTATGTTATAACGTTCGACTGCACTTTAACAATATTTAATTTGATGAAGTAGATATCATGAATTTTTTTAAAATAATCTATTCATTATATATAATTATAAAAATTGACATATTTAATCCAATTATATATCATCTTGTAGGTCTTCAAACAAAGAGAAAATTTGCATGTTCAGTTTGTGGTCCAAAGATGAAATCTAGTCATTCAACAAGTTTAGGAAAGTAGGTGTTTGATGAGTATAGGTACTTCCTCCATAGAAATCATAAGTATCAAACTACTAAAAAACATCTTTTCAATGGGAAAGAGAAACTACATCAAAACCACGAAGAATGACACCTCACCTATGGAAGTTGGAATATAATAGAATTAATTGTCAAGGTTATACATCAGATCAAATTGTTTATCTATTATATATGATATGTTTTGAATTTATATTTTTATATTGTGTGGTGTTTACTCATGCTGTAATTGACAATGATTGTTGTTGTTAACTTGTTTAACTTATATGCTTCATGAATGTCGTCAAGGCATTAAGTTATCCTAGACAATTTAGTAGGTTGCCCTACTGACGACCTAGGTGTGCATTTGTTGATACAATGCATATGAGAGAGAATATAACAAAAACGTTATAGAAAATATTGGATGGAAGGCATGACAAAGAAAAAATTGTAAAAATTTGTAGTGACATTCGGGAAGCCAATCATGCAATGAAAAATGTCATTGAATTGAATAGTGATGGAGACCAAATTAATATAAGTGCCCTTCCTTGGTTATTAACAGAGTAGCAAAGCAATGCTATAAAAGAAGTCATACAAAAAATTTGATTTCCACAGGATTTGCTGCGAACATAAACAATATAATAACAAAGAAAGGTGAATTTGGGTCAGGGATGAAAACGCATGATTGGCATACCTTCATTAAGGTAATTATGCTGGTATATTATATGCACTTGTATAATGCATGTACTGTTCAATGTATTGTGTTTGCACTTTTTAGAAAAATAATGAAAAGATCATTTTTATAATTGTGAATGCGTTCTACCTCTATCTCCCAAAACTTTGTAACAAATGTCAAAGCCAAGTTATATATGATCTTGGAGAAATACATGAGGTAAGTAGCGAGGATTTGTTCAATTAAGTTGTATACATCTTATAATTACCATTTTGTTTTACTTGTTATGTAATATCTGTATATTTTTGTTAAATCTCGTTAATATATTTCGCCTTGAATCACTTGTAGATGGCTGCCATCTAAAGAAATCCATAAAGAAGATATAAATTATTGGAAGAAAAAAATTCCTCGTCTAATGTGTGAAATGCAAAAGTGTCTACCTTCGACATTTTTCAATGCACAAGAACACTACCTCATACACCAAGTTGAGGAGATTGAATTGTGTGGACCTGTACACACAAGGTCAATGTGGATGGTTGAGAGGCACTTGAAATTTTTGAAGGCTTTAGTTAGACAAAGAGCACATCCTGAGGGTTCTATGGTGGAGGGATATATGGTATACCAGACCATGGTGTACATTAGTGAATATCTTCCTAAGTTTGCAGCAAAGATCCATGTAGATCGCATTTGGGATCCCAAATCCATTAACAAATTCGAAGGGGAGTACCTGATGGGGAAAGGTAGATTGAGGAAAGTGAGAGGTAATTATAAGATGGTCATGGAGATTAATTGGAATACATTTTACATATGGTTTTTATGTATATTGTACTTATTTAATTTTTAATCTTCAATATACATCAATTATAAATTAAGGTCATATATTGTGGTATTTAACTAATTATACGTCATTTGTGAATTTTAATTTTTTTATGCAGTTAGTCAAGAGTGTGATGCACTACATTTGTATGTCACCAACAATCTTGATTGGATGGCGATATGGATTGAATGATGTCAACAATCTAGTCACGCATTAACATGGGAAGGTGTGGCTTCATTGGTTAAAGAAGCTCATTGTAATAGAGATTTCAATGTTACACAAGGGAAATTGATTTAGCATATGGTTTAAAGAGATAAATAGGTATATATAAAATATATTAATCACTTACATATTATTTGAGTATTTTCATTATATTGGTATATATATATCTTGAGATTGTTTTCTTTGCATACATTTATTGAGAATAAATATGTTTATCAAGTGATGATATTGCAATAATTTTTACATGTTTGAAATATTGCGAGGTGAAATCTTACCACAAAAGGAGCTATGTGGTGCAATGGTCATAAATTTCAAATCAAAATGTTAGATGACATGAAGAAAACTTGTGATTTTGGTATAACTATAGTCTTTCATGTGACTAATGTTTCATCTAGAAGCGACATACATCTAGAAGTCTCAAAAAATCAATACTATGGGATTTTGGATGATATACTTGAGTGTGACTTTAAAAGTCCTTTAGATTAATTTTTTTTTTGTGATCCTATGAAATTACGGGCTACAATTGAATGAAAATGATCCTGAGAGAACTGTTATTGAACATGATAATGTATTTACCATGGTTAATACAAGGTTGATCAAGCGAGCTGGAAATGAGCCCTATGTTCTTCCAAGCCAATGTGAGCAGGTATTTTACTCAGAGGTTCCAGGTAAATTGGGTTGGTCATTTTTTGTTAGACATGATCCAAGAGGAAGGCTGGAAAAGTATAATGTGGTGGAAGAAGAAGATACCGAAGAACTAGAAAATGATGTAGATGATGATTAGGATCCTTGATTTGGAAATTTGATGATGTCCCACTGAAAGATGTTGAAGAGGAGGAACTGCAGTCGCCGAGTAGATAGGAGTTAATGTTCATGTAGATGATATTAAAAGTGTGGATGATGGCATGCCTCGGAAGCCCGATATTGATAGCCGATGATGATGATATAACCGAAATCCTTACAATGTCCGAATCTGGATCCGGATGATCTGGGACAAAGGAAATTGGATGAAGAAGAAGATCAAATGACATTGAAATGTAAGTTATCGCGATTATATTATCTATTTGATATTAATTTATTGATAGGGTATATTTGACTTATGTGGTTACATAATTAATTCATGATGTTTTTGAATTTACCATTACATAATTAATTTAATGATGTAATTTTTAATGTTTGAAAGGTCAAAAAATTAAAACATTTCAATAGTGATGTTAACAGCCTTGAAATTAGTGTGTTTTATGTTTCATGTGATCATAAAAGATTAAAAAGTCAGTTGTAGAGGTGGTTGTTCAGTGGTTGATGTGTATGTTGGTTCTTTTTACAATGTAACCAGGTTTGTCTTCTAATCTACCTATGAAATTTCCAATTCAATCGAAGGAAGCTTGAAGGGACACGGACCAACTGATGAGGGACTTTAAAGCCCCTACACTCGGACTCTGTAAGACTAGGGAGGTAATCCTTAATAATGTTTACAACCTCTGCACCATTATTATAAACAACATTAACAATAGTAGATGATCTCACTTAATAGCTCAACATGATAAGATAATATCAACTAGAATTGGCTGTTCATAGACAATATCAACTATTTGGAGTGTGAGATAAATAAACACAATCCATTATATAAGATAGTCAATGATTTGCAATTTGTAGCAAGCTCTAGGAAAAGACAAACAAATACTGAACTACACGAATAATTACAACTTAGATCGATGCCATATATCCATTGCAGGAGTCAAATTCATAAGCATCTAGAGGTTTATAACAAATTTAATACATCATATATAAGATCCCTAACAATATTGCATTACAATTTCATCAGTATGCATTCTAACCCAGGACTACTTATCAAATCCTTATACAACACATATCGCCCTGTAATCCCGTTTCAAGCATTTGATTAATTCCTTTGAATTAAAGCTGAAATAGAGAATCATACACACCACAACGATGAGATGGATGAAACAACCCTTAGTTATTTCATTCAAAGTTCAGATATGCATGTACAATGGAGAGACATGAGCTCGAATTTTTATTTCAACTCAAATGCTAGTACTGTTATACAACATTAAATCTCTATGAACTCAAAACCTAACACATAATGACTCAAAACCTAAATTGCATTTCTCTAAAACCATCGGATATGAAAAATATATCTGCTTATAATCCCATTCAAGCATTTTAATTAATTCCTTGAATTAAAGCTAAAATAGAATCATACACACTACAACAGTGAGCTGAATGAAACAACCCTTAGTTATTTTATTCAAAGTTCAGATATGCACATATAATGGAGAGAGATGAGATTGAAATTATCATTTCGATTCAAATTCTAATACTGTTATGCAACATTAAATCCTCATGAACTTAAAACTTATCATAAAGTGACTCAAAACCTAAATTGCATTTCTCTCTAAAACCATTGATCTTTACAATCAGCTCTGTAACTTCGCCTAGACTCGATCAAAATTATCTAACTTGCTAACCTGTACTTTTGGCCTTGAAATCCTTCTTATAGAAAAATGAAGGAGCAAACAAGCTTCGGGCCATAAAGTACACACGTCACCAGTCGATTAGAGCACCTGATGATATTCCAAAATTTGTTACAACTGCAATCATCCTGGAGCATATTCATGTTCATCATGTCGAATGAGGAAAGTTGATGCAATTCAAAAACCACAAGAAACCCATACCGAGAAAGTCATCAATACAAAACTGGAACCGTTGTAACCGCAACATCAGATTTTCCACCTATCCATAGTCCACTCTCTTTTACTCATCATCATTCAAATACTTACCTACCCACTTCTGGTATTCTTCATCAGTAGGCTAGTTAAAATTAATCACCTCATTTACCTTTGTACTATAAGGCATATACTTTACCGCTACCTGATTTGCATCTCTTTCAAAAGACTCCAAAAATGAGTTGGTACCAATAATCTTATCCATACAACTCACCAACAAATCATAATTTGAGTCATCATAAATTAATTTAATTTGATTATTGATGACCTTATTTGCTTGATCATGCCATTGTTAGAGTGTTCTGATTTTCCCCTGCTCATCAATTATATTAGGTAACAATGTGTTACCCCAATCATTGAAATTCTTTACCAACTCTTTAATCTTCCTACTCAAATCATCTGGTAGGGTTTGAAAATCTTGTAATGATTTTACTAACACATGAGTAGGCTTCAATGATTGGGGCCTATTATTTATATCAAACCTTGAGGCTTTATTCATGATATCTAGATCATTGGCCTTAGGGATCCAATTTTTAATTATTTGTACCACTACCTCCTGATCCCTATCAATATTATTTATTGCTTCCAACAACAAAGAATATAAAGAATGTACAAATTGCAATTTACTATCTACCCCTTTATTTAATTGCTCCAAAATAGTAGTAACAATATGCTTTTCCTTTGAAAGAAATCCCTCCTCTGTTATCCTTAATGATGTCTGTAATTCATCAATTTTTTGTATGAGCTGCCTCTTTGTTGGATCAACAAAGCACTCAGTTTCTTCATCAATTTGTTCTAGAGGAGGGGTGAGAGCAGGATTTTGAATGGGAGACCTTGGTGTGGAAACATTTGGAGAAGCAAGAGGCATTGACCCTACTGTGGGAGGTAATGTACTGGTTCCTGGAGCATTTGATGTTTCCCTAATCTTTCTATATCTGAACCTTTCCACTTTAGTTTCCAATTCAACATTCCTTTGTTTCATTTTACTATATTCTTCAATCAAAATGTTATACTTCTCCATTAGGCTCTTCCTTTTAGCCTCCTCTCTTTCAGCAGTCCTTTGGGCCAATTTGGCCACATTTATAGTTAAATTAGTGGCCTCGGTGGTTGAAGTCTTTGAAGCTCTCTTTATTATTAATCCTCCTTTAAAATTTGGATTAATACCAGCAATATCTGGTTTTCTCCCTTGTGGAGCCAATGCCCAAATTGCCAAGGTCTCATATTCTTCACTAAAGACAAAGTTTTGCAATGTTGCCTTAACCTCTTCCTCAGAATCTTGAAAAGGATTCTTGGATTTCATAATAGCATTAAAAGCTACTACATCTACAATATCCCACTCAGGAAAAATCAATACACCAGCCTGACTCACCACTTGTCTTCCTTCTTCAAAAGTGATGTTTTTGAACTCTTCCATCAATTCAACTTTTACTTCTTCATCATTCTCCTGGTCTGACTTGTCAGGCCTTAGTTCCCTTCTCTCCATGCATTTATCTTGATACTCTCCAAATTTTATTCTCCATGCCAATTGCAAGAATACAAGAGTTTTCACAAATGTATTGTCATCTAAAAACTTCCTACATGCTTCCATTCTTGCATCTTGCACACTTTTACCTTTCATATCTAAATTAGACAAAACCAATTCAATTGACCTAGGAGGGGAAAGCATACCAACCTGCATGTCCTGATCAGTAACAATAATTTCATCTGTCAGATCCTCATGTGGGTGATCAGTTCTTTTCCTCTTAGGGATTGGTTTAGATGGTGGTGATGGGGACTATCTTTTGGTGACAACTTTAAATCAATGATCTTAACTGCCCCAGGTACTTTGAATTTTGGACCTGGTTATGGAGGCACCTTCATTATTTGCTTCCCCTTCCTATCTACTTCCTCCTCATCACTGCTACTATCCTTTTTCCTTCTATAGATGGGTCACTTTTCTGTAGGCTGGTATACTGACCTTGTTTCAATTGGCCTAGCACTTTGTTCTTGCATACCCAGACTTAGCCTTAAATTTATCTTTTTAGTTCTCAAGGTGTCCATAATCTCCTTGAAGTTCTTCATTAGAAAATCAATTCTCTTATGGTATGGACTAAACTCCAACGGTGGATCATACTTCAAATCCATTTCATGAACACCATCCAGTAGCTTACTATAAGCTATCCATTTCTCCTTGTTCAACTCCTACTTATTTAGATCAAATTCATTTCTAATTAGGTCCTCAGGGAAGTTGAACTCATGTGCAAATTTTTTAGCTTTTATTCTTTGTCTGAAAAGAGCAAAGAAACCCTCAGGATCATGTTATCGCCTTGGACCACATTTCAAAGGGTAATCAACAAAGAATTTATCAAAATGTGTCCAACCTCCCTTTGAAAATACAAAGTTAGACACCACTATATAATCAGGAAAAAATGTTCCTTTCCCCCTTCTAGTGAGGTTGTCTTCATGAATACAACCTATCTACCACATAACTTCTACAAACCCCACTCTTGGTGGCACATTGTATGGCAGTATGTGAGGGTCTCCCTGAAATCCATTTACTCTCAAGACAGTGCTGATTGGGTATGGGATAATGTCACCCCAGTTATGATAAACCCTCAACTATGGCTTTCTCCCCTTTGGCTTGAGGAAATCATACAATTCCTTAGGGATCCTAGGTACATTCACCATCAATCTAGCCCTTAATCTAGAAGCAAAACAATTATCAAATTGCACATAACTGGTGCTTTCCTTATTACAAGATAAATCTGCAGCCCATATCTGTATTGGCAACCTTTCTCCATCAACTGGTTGCCTTAATTTCATCTTCTTAGAAAAGAAATCAACATTCCTAAACAAAAACATATGCATCAGCATAGAATACCAAAATAATTGAGTACCAGTATCATTTTTCTGCAGCTTCAACAACCCTTCATGCATCCTCTCAGCCAAGAAAGAAGCAAAGTAATATGTCATAGAGAAGTTAGGGTGTTGTATTTGCACCCCCATGAACATGTACGCAATAGGCATTACCACACCAGGACTAAAACCCAAAATCTGACATAATGAATAGAAAGTGGCCAAGAAAGGTTTTGCAAAACAATTCAATCTGAAAGGTTCCTGGTCACTAGGGCTGATATGAAATTGTGAACCTCCTGCCCTGAACAGATGAGGTGGAGTCAGCTTAGCCCTAAAAAGAGATTTCAGCTTTGCATACTCCTGCTTCATTTCCTCAAGATTGATAAGAACCAAGTCTTCACTTGGCTCACTCAAATCAAAAATCTGTTGGATATCTTCTCTATTAATTTCTAGTAGCACCCCTCCATCATTATCGCTAATTACCCATGTAATAGGGTCATACATCATGGCCACTGCCCTAAGTTAGTCCACATCAGGGAATACATTTGGTACAAATAGCTTCCCCATGTCATACATCCATCCATTTGAAAAAGGGTGAGGAAAATTCCTCTGCCCATACCACAATCTGAACATTTCTAAGCCGGTGAGAGGAACCCTAGCATCAACAATGTTGGAATAATTACACACTAACCCCTCCCCTAGGATTTTCCCTCACATCAACACTACACCTTTCCTTCTATCATTCATTGATAACAAAAATTGATCCAAGAAATCATCATACAAGTTTCTTTTCAAATATTCAATGTGGCTAGAGTGCTGCTTGGTTGGTGCCATCTTGGACAAACTAGGGCTTCGTTACAATGTTACACTTCAATTGGCTAGGACTAAGCAGAGATAGGAAACTATAGAGTAAAAAACTGCAATTCCTCACAATTTATGATTAAACCATAACCTTAACAAGAGATTTCAATAAGCTCAATGACAAGCATAGCAAACCCCTTTCCCAAATTTAGGTGCAGAATGACTGGGAGGCACAGAAAATAAACTTATGGCTCTTTTCGCATAAACTCCAAATTCTAGCTGCAACGGCTCGCAATTTCACCTTCAGCTCTAAAACTATTTTCATGAAATAATTGGATGCTTTGTGATACAAATGAGGTAGGAAAATTGATTTTATGTCGATCAAATCTCACTAATAAATGTCTCATCCACCATTAAAGCTCATTCGCGAGCTGTACGAACGACTCCAACCACATTTGATACAGATTTAAATTTGAACTGTTGATCCTCCAGTTTGATCAAATCATCGACGACCACCTTCAAAATAGGCTGACATAATCACCAACACAGAAATAAGGGGCCCACCATGCCATATGCCGCAAATGAAAACCATGTGGCGGTTGCCCACGATACCGCAATCCCTCGATTTACCATCGCGGGATGGCGGACAACCGTTCATTCTTCTCATTAGAGATCCTACTCCTTCAAAAATGGTCGATGTCCTTTCCATTAACTGTCGAGCAACTTTTCCCTCAAAATTATAACATCTGCGTTGAAATAAAGAATGTGCATCTCACAAGCACTTTAGTAATCCGGCCCTTAACACATTTAGAACTGGCTAATGCTTCCTTCACTCTTTAGACCTCATCAGATGAGACACGTGGCAAGTTCCCGTGATATCACGATCCTATAATTCCTGATTGCGGGATGGCAGCCACTGTTGATCTATTTCATAGTGTTAATTCAACCCTCTACAAAATAAAATCATTGACGACCACATTCAAAACAAGCTGACATAATTTCCAACACAACGATAAGGGGCCCACCTTACCATACACTACGAAGGAAGTCCACATGGCAGTTTCCCACGATATCGCAATCCTGAAACTTCTGATCGTGCGATGGCGGTCAACCATTGATCCTGAGCATCAATGATCTTGTTCCTTTAACACAGTCGACAGCCATGTCGTTAACCTTCGAGCAAATTTTCTAGCGAGATTATAACATATCCATCGATTTAGAACATGTGCGTCTCGAGAACACTTTAGTAATCTGCCCCTTAATACATTTAAAGCCGACTAGTGTTTCCTTTACTCTTTAGGCTTCATTGGATGAGACACGTGGCGCCCACCCGTGATTTCACAATCAACCCAAGCACCATCATGGGATGGCGGGGAACAACTTAGATCAAATGGCAATTGGTCAGCGATAGCACAAATTTGATTCCCCAGATAGGACATGTGCCACCCGCCCATGATTTTGCAATCCTTCAATTCCCGATCACGGGATGGCGGGCACCGTTGATATCTATAGGAAATAGATCAATGGCAACACTAAATCAACCCTTGCAAAATAAAACATTCATTAAAAGGAGAAGTGGGCATTACTAGGTGGACGACAAATAAAAAAATTATATTTATAGAAGAAAAATAAAATAAATTTACAATTTGTTTTATAATTTCACTTTTAACTTTAAATGTATGTTCACTCATTAAGTTTTATTTTTTTTACAATCACATTTTTATTTTAGATGTTTGTTTATAAAATATAAAGATGCATTAAAAATATATTAGAAATATTTATCTTTAGATTATATAGCATTAATAACATTTAAATTAACATAGAATAATTTCACAATATCACTTAACCAATCAAGAAAAATTTAATCATTACTATGCAACATTATTCTCACATCAAACTAACAAATAAACATTGAATTTTTATTTTTTATTTTTTTATATTATAACATTCATAACTTAAACCTTTTGTACACAGTATCAAGTTAATTATAAAAAACACATAAAATTATTTATAAGCAGCAAATTTGCAACAGATTTAGAAAATAAAAGTATAATTTAATGTAATTAAATTTAATACAAAATTATAGATACAAATTTATGAAATATTGATTTACTTATCAAGAAAAAAATCAATGGGAATTTACTTAATATGAATCATTTACTTACCAATCCTATTTTAACCATCAAGAAAAATAATCATTAGTGATTGCAACATTATTGTACATCTTTAAGGCAATGAGTTAAGGATTTAAATTTAGTATTCAATTTGGGTTAGGGATCAATTAGGGTTATAATTCAATAAGAGGGTTTAATTAAGGCCGGGGAGTTAAAGAGTTAGTCTTAAATTAAGGCTAGGATTGGAGTTAGAGTTCAATTAAGGTAAGGGTTATTGTCTATTTTAGGGTTAGGGTTCAATTAGAGTTCTCTAGGGTTTTGATACAATTAGGGTTAGGTTTCAGCAATACCTAGGGTTACAATTACAGTTCAATTAATTATTTAGAGTTAGGGTTATGTCTGAGTTCCAGTGGGTTAGAGATTAGGTTTGGTGAGTGTTTAGAGTTAGGGTTGCAATAATAAAATTTTCCATAGTGATATGGAAGGCATTCAATTGGATTGATATACAAATGCACAAATAGAATTGGTAATTAAGAATTCTCTAGAAATAAAGTTATAACAACAAATACAATCCTTAGCTTAATCATTTGTTCTTTGTTAGGGTTGGGATAAGAATTTAACGGGGCCAACCGAGACTTAGGAAATAAAACCCTACGAAGGAAATAAAGTATTAAAATCAAAGTTGGGTTTTAATTTTAATCCAGTGATGTAAGCCTAAGCCATTAACCCAAATGGTCATGTCGCTGACGACTTAGCCAAAGCCTTTCATTAAATACTAACTATGCAATGTGTAGGTTTTTCAGATTTGAAGATATAGGAGAAGATCTTGATCGTACCCCACCAACTCGCAGACCTAAGGTGTCACCTTGTTATTTGGCACGAGGTTGGCAAAAGGCAGATGTGTTTCCTGTATGGATTAATGTTATTGGTCATAAGGAAGGAAAACGATGCTTTGTTGGGTGTCAAACCGAGTTAGCCCAAGATAAACCGTTTGATCTGCCAACTCTTCAGGAGATCAGCGGGCAGTATTCAAAGTTGGAAAATGACACATGGTGGTTGTTTTATTGTACAAATGGTGAAGCATTAATGAATTATTCCTTGCTTGTGTAGTCACGTCAATCTCAATCTATGTGAAGATGTTGTTGGAAATCATGAAGGGTGATCTTTGGATTCTCATGTAGCTCTAGTTAAATGGTGACAGTACATACGTCGCCAAATTGCCATGTTTGCACATGCATTTTTACTAAGCATTGATGAAGGTTGCCATTACCTCACACAATAAATACAAGAGGAATTAACTGCTAATAGTGTCATTCTTGCAGCAGTTAGAGCACTTTGTGGGCTGAGTGTAATCAAGTTTGAGTGCTTTTCTGAGAAGATAAAATGAGTAAGTCAGTAAGGAGGTCTGTTCGTTTGAGCTCACAAAAGCTCGGTCCTGCTATTCAAGAATGTGCTTTGGTTGACAATCCCAAGCTTGTGCCCACTAGATGTAGTAGAAGGTTGCAATTCTAGGACATTGTTGCTCAACTAGTAGATGACAAAGGCAAGCAGTCGGCGGTGTGCTCTATTACTAGTGTCGGTAGGAAAATAAGGTATGGGCATGGCTCCTTATCTGGATGCCAACACTCACCCATTGACCTTACGAGCAACACTTCTGATGATGTAACCAAGACTAAGTCTGACTACTATCGGTATTTACATCGCTTCAATCACGATCTACCCTCTGATGAGGAAGTGATATCTGTGGTGCCATTGGCTATTAAAACCCAAGCGGACAGACTAGAACCGTATTGGGCAAGGACAAGAAAGAATAGGAGTCTGAGGGTCTACCGTATTGGGAAACAACTAGAAGCAGGTGTGTATACTGGGGTCTGAGTGTTGGTAAGGGCAGGGTGGCAGGTAAATAAGAAGTTTTTGTGGTGCCTTCGTGGAAATTTGGTTGCCTAATTTTTTTGCGGGGATAGCGACAAGGGGATTTTGATGACAATTTGTGTTCCCTTTTCTTTTAGTTTTCCTCAGTTCGTGTGCCACTATGTTTTGTAGATTCAACGTGTGGGAAGTTTTGAAATGAAAGTCAAATGCAATGGAGATTTTGTTCAAATGAAAATTTGTGGTGAAATTACATTTTAGCCTGAAGCTTGTTGCTCCCTTGTCATATAAAAGGGAATTCAAGGCTCATTTGTAGGGATAGAACTGATGAAAGCTCTAGCTAGGTTTTGAGTTGAATATATGGGTAGAAGATATCTCTCCTCTGATGAGGAAGTGATATTTGTGGTGCCATTGGCTATTAAAACCCCAAGCAGACGGAATAGAATAGATAGTTTTTTTTGAGTTTTGGATGAATATATGCAAATTATCTTAAATTGTATGCAGATATGACTTATAAGCATGAATAAATGTATAATTCTAATATATTTTCTCTCCTTATGTGGATTTGAGTGAATTTTGAATGAAATGTTAATGATGTTATCATTCTTCTTTTGAGAATTTGTTCAATTGTGTGTCTATGTTCTGGGTAGAATTCAATTTTAAAATTTTGAGGTTTCATATTTATATGTGAGATTGATCTAATATTCCAGAAAATAGATATTTAAAATATGAAAAAAATGGGCATAGAATGAATGTAGAAGTAAAATTATATTTGCATATATTCATAAAATAAAGATCTAATAAACAAAAAATATATGCAATTAAAAATAAAGGAAAAATAATTCAACCCAAATTTAGATAGAGAGATAATTAGGTTATACTTAGTAACTTTACAAAGGCTAGGGTTAGGGTTTGATTAGGTTGAGTGTTCATAGGGGTTATGATTAGAGTTATGAATCTACAATTTAGGGTTCAATTAGGGTTATGATTAGAGTTATGAATCTACAATTAGGGTTCAATTAATGTTCACTTAAGGTTTCTTTCTTGGGAGAAGTTTATTGAATGGTAAGTGTATTTTATAAAATTAATATGTAAAGAATTAATTTTAGATAATACTACATGTAGTTTTTCATATGGTATTAAATTGTAGATTAAAATTGATAATAGATTTCCTTCCTTCTTTTGCATTGTAAGCTACCATAATATATGGCCTTAAAATCCTATTCATATTTTAATCTTTTCTAGACTATACAACATGATATCCAACAAAAAAATTTGTTATGCATTTTTTCCAAGCACAAATCCTTAGAATTCTTAATGTGTTACTTAGGTTAATTCTTGATTGCAATAAATAAATACACACTAATATATATATTATGGATTTGAGGGAAAACAAATTAAAATATTTATATATATAGAAAAATTTAAATGCAAGGGATTCAAGTACATACCTTTGCTTTTGTTAATGTTGATGAAGATACAAATCTTGATGAAGTGCAAATTTGATGACATGATATAAAAACTGGAATATCTTTGCTCTATGTGGCACTTGGAATTTTATACAAAACTATAACTAACTCGTCAAATTTGTGACTTTGAACCTATTTTACATATCATCAGGCTTGTTATCGCCATAATATAAACAAAATAGTTAAGTCGTTAAGGGTCGTGGATCAATCAGATGCGATAAAGTCGTCGAATAAAGTCCGTCGTCGAGATCTCGAAGTCGAGAAAATAAAGATAAAGAGATCTCGAAGATCGTCGAATAGATCGAAGAGATCAATGAACAAATCGAAGGTCGAAATCGAGATCGAAGATCATCGGGCGATCAGATCACGAGGGATAAAAGGGACAAATAGGTTGAGATATGAAGATAGATAGGGGTATAAGGAGGGAGAAAGAGATCAGGGAGAGAGATATTTTGTAACGCCCGTCGTGTAAACCCCAGAGAACACACACACATGCAAATAATTTTTTAAATATATATATATAAGTATATATATATACATGTATTAGTATATATATATATATATAATTATATATATATTTTATATATATAATAAAAAAACATATATAAAATAAATTCATAAAAATAAAATTTAAAACAAAGCAACTTGAGCCGCGGCTGTACAGTGGCCAAGTGGGGACTGCCGCGCAGTCCCCACGGGCTGCTGTACGCAGTAGTCCTTACAGACTGCTACTGTAACGTCCCTTCGTGCGAACCCCAAAGGAACTAATAACAATGGAACAATTTTTTTTTAAAAGAATATAATAAACATACTTAAGTATTCTAACATAACAATGTATTAAGTGGCACAACTAATTCCAATGGGGTACACGAAGCGACATTACTATTCTAACCCATAACCAAGACAACAGACTAAACAATAGTTAAACACTTACATAAATCTATTCATTCCCATTTCACCATTTAAAATATCTATTAACTAATAACCATATTCATAACATATGCACATATGACAATACATGGAATTATAAAGATATAAAGTGTTACATATTTCGATAGATACAACTCAACATAACCAACTATAACAAATGATCATGAACAAATACATGGCTTGAATAAACATTACATCTAAATGATAGTAGAATACAATTGATTGAAAATACAACTCAATAACCACATCTACAATTTACTACAAGGTCATCCCAACACACGTGGGAGACAATACATCAATGAATATATTACATCAAGAGTATAACATACATCTGGTACAAAGAATTACTGGATCACCAACATCTTCCAAAATCCTGCAATAAAAATACAGCTGCAACAGAAAGGGAAACCCAACGGGGTGCGAAGCACATTCCACCCAACCACCCCCATGCTGAGAGTAGACAAGGAAGGGTCCCCGACCAAGCACGCCTAACAGTAACACAATACTAACTCTTGACAGACAACTTAACATCAAAGACCACTTAGAAACTCAACAACGACAAATCCAAAGCACAACAACAAACCACTTCAGAACATAATAACAAGTCATAATCGCAACATCAATGAGACTCAAGACATAATATCAAAGACTATCTCCAACAATACCCAAAGAGAAGCCAATAAATCATTTAACCACCACAACCACAATATCACTTAACAACTGCAATCACAAGTCACTTAGCCTACAAACACAATATCACTTAACCTGTGAGGGTTACAATGCTTCTAGAGAACAAAGATGTGAGCATCGCACAATATAAGCCCGGTCTTTATCCCAGCATAGGAAGAGAGTGTCGTAGGTGCATGGAGTTACTGCAGCTCAACCTTCTAGACTCTGGGACCCCATCTGGGTTACCTAGCTTGCACTCCCTCGTACACGGACCATCAAAAACTCCTCAAGAATTCATCTCATCTCGAGCCTTATTATTCACTTTCTTCACAAGAGAGGCATTCTTTATCTTTATTAGTGTGAAAGATCCCCATTAATTCTTTTAGATTATCACTTAGTTAAACTCTAGGTGAGTTACCCTGGTGCCCCTTTGTGTGCCGGACCCCCACAAAGAGCCACTCTCCTATCGACAACACATAAGGTACAATACCACAATAGGTAACATAACCTCTCCAATAAAAGGAGGAAACAAAACAAGGAAACTCACTCCAAACACTGCAGGAAACCAAATACGAAAACACACTCCTTCCAAAGGAGGTACAAATCTCATTACTCACTCCTATTTCCCAGGAGGCACAAATCCCCGTTCATGGAAACTGGGTACAACATCAAAGTACAACTCTACACCATTCCCAAGGCGATTCACAAATTGAACCTCTACACAAAACATCCCACTCTAGAGAACTTCTCTGGAAGACTTACATATACCCTTAACCCCATTTGCCCGACATGGAGAATAAAAGAAACATGATAGAAAAAAAATATTCCAGGCAACTCATTATCTAATGATAGGGTTTCCTAAACCTAGTCAAACACAGTTTACAATCTTGCATTTACTCAATCAAAAACACCAAATTCATTTCCTAACTTTGAAGTATTTACAACCCAATCATCTATTCTAAATTTTACAAGTAACTTCTCTAATCAAAGCGTTTAAATAAATACAATCATTCGACTAAAATAATCAATCATTTTTCTAGTTTCACGATTATATTCCCTAAGTTTTACAATCAAGTTCCATAATCCAATATTTAAATAAATAACGTCATCGGATTAAGATTAAAACAATCTTTTATTCTAAGGTTCACAATTAGATTCATATTCAAAGCATCTTACTAAATGCATAATCAACTATTTTAATAATTAAACATTTAATTAAATTACTTGATCTATGTTTCCACATAGTATCAGTAACTTAATCGAAATCAATATTTTCAATAAAACCTATAATAAACTTCACAAATATCATACTTTTTAAAAAAAATTAGAATTTTAAACGAAATCCGATTTAATTCAACTCACATAATATATTCCTAATTTGCACAACTACATAAAACATTACA